>JAUCMT010000059.1:10606487-10624600 GCA_032357475.1 Enteromius thamalakanensis
CATGTTCAAAGGATCAGCATCACTATTAAGCAGCATTTTGCTCTTTCTCGTCAACCAAATTGCCATTTTTGCTTTACTAAATATAACATTTATTTACACAATTTTATTCTTGTTTGAGACACTATATTTTGGTCCAAACATAAACAAGCTATTCGTGAAAATAAAAACAAAAATATTGCACAAGTCTCTTAACACACCAAGAATTCCTGATAACCTTGCACATCCAATGAATATATGAAAAACTGTTTCTGAAAAACCACAAAACAAACATTCACCGCCCTGCAAAAGATTTAGATGAACTTTATAACGGGTTGTTGCCAAAATCCAATGAGAAATCCGCCACTGCAAATCCCCAGTTCTTTTTTCAAGTGGTTTCTTATACAATGACCTCCAACATCCTTTTGGAGAGGTACCTAATTCAACAAAATTAGTCCATTTAGATTCTGGAAGATCTTTCAGTGCTCTTAAATTCAAATATTTGACACAAACAAGATAAAGTTACTTTTTAGATAAAGTGACAAAGAGGCCAAGGTCTGGTGTTTTGAAAGAAATTAATCCTTCATCAACCTTTTGCCAATCTCCTACCATTTACATCCACACTAATGCGAGGGAATTCATTCTTTACAATCTCTTCTTGCAATGGTATTACAGGAAAGGCCTCGTGAATCTCAGATAATAATTTTTCAACAGTCCGAACAGAATGGATACCAATTCTCTTGGCCAGGTTCTCTGCAGAAATCCATTGGTCCATTGACCTAAGATGACAAATTTGACATATTCCTGCTCTAACAAGGTTTGTGCAGACACCCTTAGATTTTAAAATCACACTGGATAAAAAAGAATTGAAAATTAAAGGTTCTTCAAGAACCCACTCATTGGTTATCTCAGACTGTTCTTTTTTAACAATAAATATTTGCCATGCATTTAATACTGATGCATAAAAAGAAGGAAGTTCATTCAGGTCCACTTCCTTCAAATTCATTAAAAAGAGGTGTCTATCCAACTTCATCATCCCCACTCTATTTAATAAAACACAAGCTATTTAATCCAATTCTGTCCAAGAGAGAGAATTTGAATTTTAACAAACTTTTATTTAACAATTAAATTAACAATTTTTTTTTCCTAAAAATTCACAAATTCACAATCCACAATTAAACAAACACATACATTTATAACATCACACAGAAAAAAATAATTCTCCTTCATTTATTGTACACAAAGCATCGCACCCACACCATATCTGTTCAAAAGTGGACAAGTTATTCATGGCTTTATAAAAACGAAAATCAATAAAAATTCTTGATTTTATCAAGGTTAAAAAACAGACCATAACATCATCATTAGATTGCTGTAATATCTTGTTTTTCCTGCTAACATAAACAGCCAATTTTGCCTGACCCAATATAAAATTAAGTAATTGGCATTTGAATCGTTTAGGTTGCACGTACTTAAAACCCAAAATGAAAATCTCATTAGAGAACATTTCGTTAAAACTCTCAAATAAATTGCTCAGCTTGAGAAACAAGAGTTTTAATCTAGAGCAAAGTAAAAAAACATGAAAAATAGTCTCCCTTTGGTCACAAAAAGGACAGACCGAAATAACATCAGAGTTTAACTTTGAAACAAAAGAGTTTACAGCAATCGCACCATGGAGTATTCTCCACTGTAAATCCCCTACCCTCTTTGGTAATGGTGGTTTATATATAGATCTCCATTCAGGTTTACATTCCTCGCTAAGTTTAAAAAAAGACCGCCATGGAGAATCAGTTCTCACCTCCAAAGTTTTCCTGTTAAAAAACAAAACACATACTCTATACAATTTTTTTCCATCACACGTCAGAAAATCCGTTGTCAAATATTCACGATATTTCAAAAAGAAACTTGTGTTTTCATCAAACCTTGGCAGAACAATTATACAAGGAAACAAATCATTGGCATCACTCATATCATCAGCCCCTGTACAGAATTCTTTCAATAAATACTCCTCATCAATTGTAAAACAATCCTTAAGCTTGTTTAAAAACTGGGTAAGTACACGAAAGGATTTAAAACCCAAATGCTTAGAAACAGCATCCACCTTCTTAAAGTCAGGTCCTGCCACATTTAAAAGCATGCCCAAAGTAACCAGCTTGGACTTCTGTAGTGCATAACTCACTCCAGGTAAGTTGAAGAGTGCTGTGACATCCAGTCGAGCTCCAGCAATTAAAGGTTCCTGCAGCAACCAGTAAACAGAGTGATAGTTCTCAGTCTTTTCTATACGAAAACAACCCCACACTTTAAACAGATTTTTATAAAAAGTTGGTAATCCTGATAATTCCAATCTTGTAGCATCCATTAGGAACAGGGGTTTGTCCAATCCATAACCACCAACCGAACGCAGTAGAGTACAACATACGGCCCGCCAGCTGAAATTCATTGAGCCATCAAGGAGTCTCTGTATAAATTTTAAACGGAAAGCTGCACATCTGCTCTGTAGATGAATCAAGCCCTGGCCTCCTTCATCCTTAGGGAGGAAGAGAACACTCTGTGGAATCCAGTGCAAACCATCCCAAAAAAAGTTCACTAGTGCTGCTTGAATCTCAGCTAAAAGATGAGGAGGAGGATCAACGCAGGCCATCTTATGCCAGAGTGAGGAGGCCACTAAATTGTTCAGAACAAGAACTCGTCCTCTATACGACATTTTGGGCAAAAGCCATGTCCATTTCTCCAGTCGACTTTTAACTTTCTCCAGAATACCATCCCAGTTCCTCTGCATCATATCATCGTCTCCCAATTGTACTCCCAGATATTTAATACCCCCTCTGCTCCAGGTCAACCCATCAGGAAGCCGAGGCACTCCTGCAGTCCACTGACCTAGCAATACCGGTTCACTTTTACTCCAATTGACCTTAGCAGAGGAAAAACGTTTAAAATCATCAATTAATTGAAGTAAAGTCTGTACATCACTCTGTCCGTTAATTAAAACAACAACATCATCTGCATATGCTGAAACACAACATTTCATTGTACCAACAGGTAAAAACAAACCACACAATTTGTTCCTTATTTGTACCAATAATGGCTCAATCGCCAATGAATACAGCATCCCAGATAATGGGCAACCTTGCCTTATACCCCTATAGACCTTGAATGGAGCACACAAACCACCATTTATTTTAAGCATACTCTCAATGTCACAATAAAGTACTCTAATCATATTAATAAATGCATCACTAAAACCAAAAGCTGATAAAGCACTCCATAAATAAAAATGCTCGACTCGATCAAAAGCTTTCTCCTGATCCAACGATATTAGGCCACAATCTATGTTTAACAACTTTGCAACATAAAACGTGTCACGAATAAAAGAAATGTTGTCTACAATGGATCTGCCAGGGACACAGTAGGTCTGGTCCGGATGGATTACCTCATTTAAAACACCAGCCAATCTATTTGCTATCATTTTTGAAAGTATTTTATACTCATTGCAAAGGAGTGAGACGGGTCGCCAGTTCTTTATTTCTGTAAGGTCCCCTTTTTTAGGCAATAGGGTGATCGCCGCTCTTCGGCAGCTCAATGGCAGCCTGCCCTCCGACAAACTGCTACTGAGCACCTCCAGCAGATCATCACCCAACTCCATCCAGAAAGCCTTGTAGAACTCAATTGGGAGACCATCTATTCCTGGTGCCCTCCCAGACTCCATACTCTGCAGGGCCTCATACATTTCACCCAGAGTCAAAGGTTTCTCCAGGATGCTATTTGCATCCTCCGACACTTTAGGCAACCCGTCTAGGAAAGTATTTTTTCCTTCAAGCCTTCCTAGCTTGAGCTCACTTCCATACAGATTCTGGTAAAAGGAAACTGCTCTTTGACGGATATCAGCAGAATCTGATAATAACACACCATTCTCAGAACGGAGCGCATGAATAGAGCGTCTCTGCCCATTTTTCTTTTCCAGACTAAAAAAAAATTTTGATGGTACATCCATCTGATCCACATTTTGAAACCGTGAACGGACCAGAGCCCCCTGTGCCTTGTAACCTAGCAGATCCGACAACTGGGCCTTCTTCTTATCACAAGTTTTTAAAATATGTACTTCACCAGTAGATTGTGCAGCATGTTGAAGTTCCACTATTTCTTTTTCCAAGTTTTCTAACGAATGAGTCAACTCCTTTGTGACGTTGAGAGTATACTGCTGAGCAAACTGTCTTATCTTTACTTTACCCACATCCCACCACTGTTGTAAAGATTTAAAAGAAGACTTTGTTGTCTTGTGAACTTCCCAAAAAAACTTAAACGATTCTTTAAAGAACACATCATTTAATAAACTAGTATTAAAATGCCAGTAAGAACTCTTTGGTTTTATTAAACTTAGAACCAGTTTACAATTAACCATGCTATGATCCGTAAAACCTGAAGGTGTAATGTAACATTTACTAAAAATACTCAATTGATGTTTAAGACAATAAAATCTATCGAGCCTAGCCAATGATATAACACTATCTCTTGAATGTGTCCATGTATACTGTCTATTCTCCCCATTCAAAGACCTCCATATATCACACAGTTCATATTTCCTCATAATATGAGTAAGTCGTTTTCGTGAAGCCAAATGCGGCTCAATGTGATTTCTGTCAATATCAAGTTCGGTACAATTAAAGTCTCCCCCAAGAATTAGAAAACTTTCCGAATCACAGTTTTGTAGAGTCTGACTCAAAATTTCCAAAAAACGCAATCTTTCTACTGGCACAGTAGGGGCGTACACACAAACACAAATAAAAACATAGTTCTCAAACACAGCTTTGACCTTTAAAAGTCTACCTTTGACAACATCTTCAACATCATATGAAACAGGAGAAAACTTCTTTGTGAATAAAATACCAACCCCCCCACTCATAGTTGTGTTATGACTTAAAATAGAAATACCATTAAATTCCTTTCCCCAGTCAACAGAATTATTAATATCACTATGAGTTTCTTGTAAAAACACCACATCAATACTCTTCTGTGAAATCGTTTCAAACAGCATTGCTCTTTTTTTTTAACATCTCTTGCACCATTAACATTCAGCGTAGCCATGTGTACTTCACTCATGGCTATCAAAAAAAGAAAATAAACAAAAAACCAAAGAAAAAAACACCAAAAGCCTCCCATTAAAACACTTCATTTGCAAGCATGTCACGAGTATTTTTCACAAGTTTTTTTAATCGATACATTTCTTTACTTGTAAAGAAACCCTCTCCCATTAAACTTTTGGATTTGTCAACAAACTGCTGCAGATCAGGGAAATATTCCTTCACACTCACACCTCTCTTATTCTTAGTTGATCTAAGGAATAGTTTAATATCTTCCAGATCATAGCTTCGCCCAGCAAAGTCACTTTGTGAGAGTGCCACACTCGAGTCAGATGACTCTCCATCACTCACAGTGTCCTGATCATCCTGCTCTTCACATTTTCTAACTATTTTGGCAGTATTTGTTTTATTATTTTTCTTTCTTTTCAGGGGAATTTTAAAACCTGCTTGTTCTTCACACACTGTCTCACAGTTAACTTCCATGCATTCTTGGTTATTCTCTGTACTCTTGTTATTAATATTACTCCCATCGTCAATAAACTGTACACTAGCTCCAACTCCATCTTTACAGTCAGCTTGTGTAATGCTTGGAGTCTGATGCGATGAAGACCCAGCGTCAGTCTCCGTCTCAGCGGGAGGATTCATATCCGTCACCGCCACGGTTACAACCGCCTCCGATAACCCCGCTTCAGACACACCAGTCACATCTTCCACATTCTCATTCACATTTTCGTTCACAACTGTTTCAACTTCCTTTTCAACAGTTTTATCGGGACAGTTACGCAGTAAATGTCCGGGCTGTCCACATCCAAAAAACTTAAACTTGGCTGTCGTCACATAAATCGCGTAATCAAAATCATCAACGCGAAAACTTAGTGTCACATCAAGCTCCTCCTCATTATGAAAGATCATATAAACAAAACGTCTGAAGGAGACAATATGCTTTAACAGAGGTGACTCACTGTTAATAGACATCATTTTAATGGGGGATACCAGTTTTCCATATCGAGATAAAGCCTGTGTTAATATCTCGTTGCTTATGAACGGTGGAACATTGGAGAGAGTAACTCTTTTTGCCGGCGTTGACAGAGGAAGAACCGGGACAAATTCACCATTGATAACAATTCCGTTTTCAACTAAATCATTGGCTTTATCCACACTATCTAAAAACACCACCATAGCACTGTTCATTCTAGCGGCAGATAACACGCTCTCATGACCAACAACATCACCGATAGCAAGACAACACTCCTCCACACCAACCGCAGCCACCACTTTAACTGCATGGCGTCGCGTGAGTGTGTTTAAAACTTGTCCGCGCGGGGCCGACATGCTTCCAAACCGGACAGCACTCGGCCCGAACAAAACAACAACTAAACACAAAAAAAGGAAACGTACACAAAGAAAGAAAGAAAAAAAGGAAAACTCACTTGCAGTTCACCACTCACGCTCCCGCTTACACTCGCACTCACACACCGGAAGTGACAGAGAGAGAGAGAGAGAGAGAGAGAGAGAGAGAGAGAGAGAGAGAGAGAGAGTAAAATACATTTAATTTAATAAATTATTTTTCATTATAATGTTCGAAAACAAGTAAAATCCAATGTAATTTAAATACAAGTATATATATTTTAAGGATGTTTATTATTTTGTAGTAGAAAAAAAAAGACACAAATCTGATTAAGAACATTTTGCAGTGAACCTTCAGAAATCCATGTCTAATAAATCCTTAGAGATTTCCATAAGACCTCATTTTGAGTCTCTGTTCATAATTTTATAATATTCATAATCAACATAAACGATGAAGTGGCAAACCCCACCAGTGGTCATTGTGTACTGGTGCTGGTCTTTGGCTTTGCAGCAGCTGTGTTCCAATTAAAGCTGCTACACATGAGTGGTTTATATTTATATTTTATTGGGACCTTTCACCTCTCCTGATATACACAGAGTGCAAATCAACCCCTGGGCATATCCTTTATAAACATCTTTTAATTGCCTCATTTATATCTAAAAGGCATGGGTAGGGTAGTGTATTGGGAAATGTACTGTAAACCATAAGCAACTTGAGATATTTTGAGACACTCTGAAATCAGATGTAAAGACTTAATTTCCATTCGCTGGCAGCAAAAGACAAGAGATTACACAGTGGCTTTTAAACCTGTGACACATTTCTGTTTCACTTTAAACATGCAAAATTCTAATGCACTTTGAGGTAAAGCAGTGAAAGAAAAAGGTATTGATTAAAGATATCTTTAGAAAACAGAAAAGATGCCTTGCTCATTTGCACAGTAACTAGTAAGTCTAGCTTTTAAACTGTCATGTCTGGCATGCCCTGATATCAGAAAGAAACACAAAAAAAGCTTTGTAAATGTCTATGTGCAACGTTTCCCCCAGCTAACACAACCAAGCACTTTCATGTTGTCTTCAGACGGTCTTCAGACAAAACAGTTAGCGAGGTCTGAACCGAATGCTGTTTAACCCCTCAGAAGACAGATTAGCCCCGAGACAGTCCATTCATCATTCTTCTTATTCGTCACGCAATCCCGTAAGGACCAAACCACAGGCACCTCCTGGAACAGCAATAGTCCTTGGGAGTGCTTTTACAAGTTTGGATTCCCAGCCGTGCATTTTATTGCTATTGCAGCGAAAGATTTGATGCGTATCCGCTCCCCTCCATAAAAGCTTGTAGCGCGAATAACTGGCTTGGATTTGATTGAAAGAATAACATTTATATTGAAAGCATATCACTTCCCACTAAGATTAATCATGGGTGCCATTAGAAACATAAGGAAAGTAGCACATGCATGCATGCAGTGGTGGGCAAGCTGTAATGTAGTGATTAATCCACTGAGTGCTAACATTTTTGACCACAAAGCTCAGAAAAGGTAAAATGTAACATCTTCTGCGACGCAAATAGATTAACTACTATACGACGTGATTTTGTTCTTCCTCAGATAAAGCGATTCTACAAACACTGCATGCATCTTAAACCCAGAAGCAGAGTTACTGAGCAACATTCTTCCATTCATCCATGCAGTCTTTTCCCAAAGGATGAATCAAAGGACGTTGAGCTCTTGAATCAAAGTTGGAGCTTAATCAGCTGGTTGCTTCGCTGGCTCATTATCAGTGAACACCTGCCTTTCATGCCATTTATCAACTGCCTGTCAATATATAGATTAGAGTATCCATTTCACTGTCAAAACTGACTATTCATCACAGCTGTACACTGTCCGGTCGTAAAGTTCTCTTCGACCTCTGTGCATAAACACACAATCTTCTTACTGCAAAAAAAGTGAATATAAACAGACAATGACGCTAAACAGAATGAGAGCCGTGATAAATCAGATATTGTGAAATATCAATTTTGCACATGGCTGCACATGAGCGCGCTTCCATATTTTCCCAATGCTCCTTGTCTTATTCCCAAGCCATTAGTTTAATTCATGACATTGTAGAGGGAGGAGGTTTACTATTGGGTTCATAAACAGACAGTGAATCCAATTTTACAAACTCAAACATGTCATGCGATATATGTGTCAGAGCTGGACAAAATCGTTGGCTGTTTACTTCAATACTGAACACAAGAGATTAGTTTGAATCTTATAAAGTATACGGTCCCAACATTTTTTTTTGTAGAGCTCTCATTACAACAGGCAGAATGAAGCACCTTGTTCTTAATTAGAGTCTTGAAAACCCTAATTGTCTCGGAATTCTTCTTTTGTTCCAGAGCTCTATTGATTCATTCCTTCCTTCAGCACCAGGACGCTCAGAAATGCATATTAAGCAAGCTTTCCTGAAACAATTGATACAAGAAAATGTTAAACCGAAGACAAATGTGGTTGGAGTTGGTTCATCTATCACTTTCCCACTCAGATCTCATTGTTTTAACCTGGTGGAATCCCACTTCGCCCTTCAGTGAGCCCCACAAATCATCCTGGGACATGGAAATGGGGGACAGAACAAAATGGGCATCAAAGTTCGTAGACTTTAGGAAAGAAAAAGAACAAAGAGAAGAGAAACAAGAGCAGTGAAAATCTTATGGCATCACATCCCACTAGTGCTGATCACAGAAACTCTTTAACTCTTGAGTAACATTTTTTAAACCCCATTTTTAACCCTAGGCTATTTAATGTTTCACACATTTTATATGTTTAAACTGAGGATCTTGAAGGCAAAATTGTTGTTGAAACAGAGTACATTGCTTGAATGGGACTCTAGGGTAGATACCTGTATCATTATCATGGAGCAAAGATCAATGTTAATTGGACAACAGCCTGTAAAAATGTCATTTTGAGTTCTAGTTGGAAGATTTTCATCGAACGTTAGGCTTTTAACCTATTTTTGGCCTGAAGATTGGATGATCGAGCTCTTAAATTGATGACTCTTTACAACAAATAGCCAAGGTAATAGAGTTCTGTCAGCAAGTTTACCCAAAAATAATAAAAAAAATAACAATAAAAAGACAATCTGTAAGTAACTGACCCTCAAGTCACTCCAGACTTTCTTTGATTTCATGCTGACAGAATCACAACTTTGTGGTGAACTATTGCTTTAGGTAATTTCACTGTTTAGTGAAGCTCTTTGGAAAACACTGCAGACACTAAAATAAAAAATAGATCTGAGCTCTCATTTTGACACTGATAAGTGACATCTGTGCTTTCCCGCTCTAGAGAAGTCCCAGTCGCCATTGAAGACAACCAATCATAAGCTGCCTCCGTGCTCACCTCATCAAATATTCATGGACTTTGTACAGTCGGAAAAACTTTTAGGTACTTTTAGAGTTCTACAGCTAAAACTGACAAAGTGCTAACGAGATTCATAAACTGTTATTTTCCTGTATATAACTTAATGGATATGTTATTTTGAAATCTCAACAGTATATTTTCAAGAACATTGGGGTCACATTTACTGTCATTGTGACATTTATCAAAATATTTTGTGTGTTTCAAAAAAATAATAAATGTTTGAAATCACATAAGGGTCTGATTTCACATTTTGATAGATTATAAAAAGAAACTAAATCTGGTCTCATAGCATAAACCTACCTTGGTGCACTTTTTTAGCAAGACACAAAATATGTACCAATAAATACATATCACTGCAGTTTCCAAAAGAAATAAACACTAGAGACAGTAAAACTCCAACACCTTTTATTCCTTTTCACTCACAACGTTTCAATTAATAAAGCATATTTTTCACACGATTACTTAAATTATATCATGCTATGCCTTTAAAACAAACATAATATACTGGGGAGATTGGATGCTTTAGAACGTTAGCATCACACATATCCAGCTTCATATCTATGGGTTTTCACAGACGGTAGCTCACAGAGATGTACTTCAGAGGCGAGGAGCTCCGGAATCCCGTTTAACTACGGTTCAACAAAACAGTTCAAATCTGTGTAAAAGGTAGTTGAAATGACACGGTTGCATAAACAAATGCCTTTTATATCAGTTTTGCATTTGTTAATCGGGTAGTTTTAGGGTTGAATTTTGGGTAGGGCATATTTCCAACATGATAGAGCATTATTAAAACCTACTACATGTTCATACATATAAAATCAAACGTTATTAACCTCATAAATATGCAATTGAAAACCTTTACCTTTACCAATATACAATATGACATCTTAAAACTCAACTGAAACACAAGATCGTGTTTATCCAATTTCAAGTGTGAAAGGTCCAGTAGCGAGTTGCAGATGGGATGCATTTGCATCTTGAGGCTAAATAAGTGTTTTTTACTTCCTCCCATTGTCTACTCAGTTCCTCTGCTTTTAGAGCCTGTCAAATCATATCAGCCTTCTCAGCCTCACCAGTCCACGCATCTGTTTACTGGTATATAATAAGCACATAATCAAACGCCACAGTTAAGCGAGCGCTGAGTGCTGTCAGAGCACATTGAGGGTGCATTTATTCGACGCTCTCAGTGTTGGCAGTTTGCTTTGAGAAGGGCAAGTGTAGAAGCAAGTGCTAATAAGCATTTGACATCAAGGTTACAGATATGCACCCTGTCGAGCAACAGCGGGCCTGTCTCACACTCTCTGGGGACTTGGTGTGACACTATTTTGTACTTTACAACATGCACAAACAAATTCAACTTTAATAAATACAGAAATGAGAGATTGGAAGCTATAACAAAACACTTTAATGTGCCGAGCAAGGCAATTATGAAAGCATGAGATGCATGTGGATTCTGTAACATCCCTTTTGATTAGTCATTTCAAGGTTGAAGACATCCCTCTGTTGTGTTGAAACACTTATGCAAATGCTATATTGTAAGCGGACACATTTGTATCACATGTTTACTAGACATTCAGGATGTCAAAAGAGGTTGCATTTGAGTAGGAAATGCGTGAACAAATCACAGGAAAGTGATCCCTGGAGAGTTAAACCTGAGAATAATGATGCATTTATTTAAACAAAAGCTACACGTATCTATTCAGCCACTGGCATCTCTAGCACTGTTTTCCTTTGATTCACATCTTATCTCAATGACAGGCAGCGGTTTGTTCCTTTTCAGAGACATAAATCCTCTTCCGCTGTTGTTAGGCAGGGCATCCCCCAGGGATCTATCCGGGGACCTCTACTCATTTTAATCTACATGCCTTCCTTTGGACAAATAATACAACATTATTAGTCCATTTCTATAATTGTGTCAAAGACACACAAATCTATTTTATTTCCCATCAGCACAGCCTTCCACCCCCTCATTCATCTGTAATTTTAAGCTGATTCTAACTGGACGTTCTCAATCTCAACAAAAGTTTTAACTGAAGTCTCATTAATCAGTCACAAAGCTGTTATCCTTAGACATCCTGGTCATATGGATGTACTGCATAAAGCTAAAACGTGCCATTCTTGTACAGAGGCCGTGCTATTATTATGGAATATTCACGAGCCCCTTTCAAAACTGACTCTGAGTATGAAGAAAAAAAAGAGCAAATTGTGAAAGGCTTGTGGGTTTCTTTTTGCTGACCACAGCAGAAATTTGACTTTTACAAATGCAGTTTCATGGCACTCTTTTCGCTTCATGCCAGCTTAATATTAACACCCTCAGGGCTGGCCAAACAGCAATTATCGAGCTTGTGTTACTGTGTGTATGCATATGTGCATGTATACGTGAGTGTCTGTGCACCCAGAAAGGACAAACTCTTTGAGGACATCCCACTGTTCAGACAATATATAGCAACATCACCAACAAAAGCGGTAATCCACTGTCACACAGAAAGAAGCACAGGGTCCATAGTCCTTTTGATTGGACAAGCAAGCCCCATTCAAAGAGTGGGAAATGAGAATGAGAGGCTTTGCTGCTTTCCTGAAAATGGCCCAGTGCATCTAAGAAAAAAAAATGCTTGGGAAGATTTCTATTTGGGCATTCAATGAGCAAGGCTGCGGGATAAATTATCACCATACTATCCATTTGCACACAAAAGGTGGCAACTCTAGAGAATTACGATGCTTTAGAAAATCTGGAATCATAAAGGGTTTTGTGTCTAAAGGACTACGAAAATTCAGAGGCATCCCATAAAACACTTATGGGTTCACAGAAAAGGTCACACATATTATGTCTTGTGGCTGTATTAATGAAAATGTGTATTTTAATGCTTCCATTGGAAGTGCCTCAATTTAACCAATAGTCGTCAGAGAAATGAAAGGATTCACATCAGCCCTACACTGATTCAAACATATTGTCATATTCTCTTTTTCCAGAACTTTTAGGCAAATATGTTGGCCTATTGATCATTTTGCAGAAGACGTATCCAAATGGAGAGAGATATATATTTGTCACTTCTTTCTAAACTGCTGGCTTACACATCGAGGTTGTTCAGGTCGGCTATTTTGGCTTTCCGCAAATGTATAAATTATTAGGTTGCAGGAGGCACATTTATTATATGTGTTTTGTTGCCTGGAGGCTAATAGCTGCTTTTCAGGTGTAGTAGGGCACTGATGAATGCTAGCTAATCGCTAATGTTGGCTGAGGGTTTAGACACCATTTATCACGTCTTTAAGGGATCTGCACGTGGGAATATTAACGGCTGCATTGCCGTGACTTAAGTCTCTAAAAAAGTCTTTAAGTGCATTAAAGCAGTGCTTTAGTTTGACATTAGATAATGAAATGAGAGAGAGTCCAATTAGTTCTAACAGCTTAAGAGTGGTTGAATGTAATGCAATGCCAAAATGCCAGACTTTAAATGCTCCAACGCACACTAATGCACTCTCTTAGGGTCAAATTTACCCACTAGAAAAGGTTGGAGAGGGTGTCATTTTACCTCTCTAGATTGGCTGACGCTTTAAATGAGACTTTTGTAGATAAATCAAATCACAATAGCGCTTTAGAGCAAAGCAGTTAGCAGAGGCAGAGAGTGGTTGTCAAAATCAAGGTATTAATTCAAATCTTTTACTCAATATATTCTAAAACAATATTTTTCGGGCTCACTTAATGCCCTAGATGAGAAAAAAAAATGTGATTTAAAAACAAATCTTAATGTACATAAAACATTTTAAACATAACTTTACACCTTGCTTACACAGAAAAACATTCTGTGCATAAACAACAACTAAATCAGTAATTATGAAATTGTTTATTAATTATTATTTAGTTTTTTTTTATATTTCTAAGAAATAGCAAGTAATACATTGACTTAAATTAGAAATTAAATACAAAAAACTGAAGTAGTATTTTCTTGTCAAACATACTTCAATAACCTTTTTTTTTTTACAATTTTCTTAGTACACACACACACACATATACAGTATATACATTAAATTATTAAATATTTTTTCAGTTAAACATTACTAGACATACGTATATATATATATACCCCAAACGTTTTGGGGTTGGCAACATTAAAAATGTTTTTCAAAAAAGTTATGCTTAAGAAACATTTCTGATTATTAATGTTGAAAACAATTGTGTTTAATATTTTTTTAGAAACTTTCGAAACATTACATGTTTTTACTGTTACTTTTGGTCATTTTAATGCATCCTTGCTGAATGAAATGATACATTAAGTTAAACTAAATAAAAAAAATAAATTATGAAAAAAAAATCTGAGTGGGGCACCGTTAGTTTGAAAGAACATGACACTTCTGATTAGACCTGTTATAAAGTATGACCCAGAAGCCTTTTTAATGTCATGCTACTATCTTGCCTCTCAGAGGGGTAGCTGGCCCCCAGCCCCTCTCAGAGCTGAAATCAGCACTCCGCTGCACACGGGGCACTGACCCACCAGCCGGGATTTTAAACGAATCGGAGGATAGGACATAGGAGCAGCACCTGCCCAGATGGCAGGGTGCACAGGTCCCGAGCAGAGATACAGCATGGGTTTACCTGAGCGCTCGACCTGGATGGACGCCACAGACAGACCCCTGGGACAGAAAGAGGAAGGGAACGCTGAGATCCAGTCTGTTGGCCGTGACTTCCATACCTCCAGAGTTCATGCCTGGTGGGAAAGGGTTATGGATGACATTTGCCTCACCAACCTTTGGATTATTCAAGGCTAGTCCACGACGGAGCAAATTTGAAAAATTATTTCAGTTATCCCTAAGAGTGTAATCGATTTATAACTCCGTTTTTCATTTAAAACTGATATGTCATTGCTATGTATAATACAAAATACATTTCCATACTCCCCCTCCATTTAAAAAGCACAATTGAAAAAAAATTAAGCAGTGAACAGAACCAATGAGTAAACATTTAAATTACTTAAAAATTAAAATATTGAATTTTTACAATATCAAAACTATTAATACTAATCATTATGTTTGATATTCTTGTTTATTATTTTTTTTATTATTGATATTAAATATAATAATTCTAATAGTAAATAATGCTAATAATTACCCTTAGAGAAGAAAAATGACTTTAATACAAATGTTAAGATATGTTCACATAAAACACTTCAAATAACTTTACATGAAACCCTCGCTTTAAACTTAAAACCACTCTTACTATACCTTATTATAAAACTTGCAAACTTTAATATATTCTACAATAACAACAATAATAAAAATCTATGAATGGCTATGAACAACTTTAAAAGTCAAAAAACATTTTTAACATGTGCTTTGACATCATAAGCTTTACATTATTATGCTTTCAAATTTAGGTTAACCATAACCTCCATTGTTTTTACAGATATCAGCTTGTATTGAACCCAACATGAATGAACACTGTCCAAAGTGAAAATATGATTTTATATTAAGAATATGTGAATATTAAGAATATGGCTGTGACCTAGCCAGATAGATTTAAATCATCAAATGATGTTTTACAAATTAGAGGCATACTAAACAATATTTATAAATTACAGTGATATAAAACATTCAAAAAAGCCTTCTTCACAGCAGTTTTTATAAGCACTCCTTTTCTTGCAAAAAAGATGCAAAGTGTATCCTGAAATACGAATTATAAAATGTAAATGTGTCCCAAACGGCTTGAAATATGGATGCCTCTGCGCTTACGAGGGACTTAGGCTCTTTAAAAGCACTCAATGTAGGTCCCTCACAGCAGCGACTGCTCTCTCTGTCCTTCACATTTCACTGGTCAGTGCCCAGTAATCAACACACATTACCCACACAGAGCCCAGGCTTAATTACCAATCACACACAGACCCATAAACACTCCAGCTCTTCCATATTCCGCCTGCCACTTACCTTCCTTCCCATTATTTAAATTCAAGATTATGAATGACTGACACACGAGTATGTAAATGTGTTTTGTTTTTGAGATTATGTGCAGTGGTTGATATGCTGATGAGGAACGGTAACTGCCTCTCGAGAGTGAGTGACATTCCCCTGCACAGTATGAGACCATCTCCTGGATTTTTCTCATCAGGCGTCCTGCGGAGAATAGTTTACTTCTTAACAACAAAGGGAAAATTGTTTACAGCATTCGCCCGTCGGTAGAGGTTTGACTTTGCCGTCCCGTGCCTGATTGGTGCCAGATTTTGGTCAGTTGCCTCAAATATATTGTAAGACTCTTTAAAGGTAGTTTATCTCCAGAATTTTAAATTCAGCTACCATTTAACCACCCTTAGGATTTTTATGGTTCCATGTTTCACTTTAACAATAATATTAATAATTTCATGATTATTAATATTATTATTATTAACAACAACATTAGCAATAATGTCATCTATAATAATAGTAGTAATGCAGTAAATATTACAGTTAACAAGTTTTATGATCATGGTTATTTATTATAATGCTGAAAATTATTAATTTGTTAATATAATAATAATAATAATAATAATAGAGTAAAAAAGTATGTTTTATAATGTTTTATAGTACGTTCTATTGTAATGTATATTATTTTTAACAGCAATAATATTATCATCAACAATAATAAGACAGTATATATTACAGTACATATTACAGAAAGTTACGATTATGCTCATAATTATTATTGTCAATAATAATAATAATAATAATAATAATAATAAATATTAAAAGGTACAAGGTTTTATGGTGAGGTTTACTATTATTAGCAGTATTAATAATATATAATAATTAATAATAATAATAATAATAATAATATAATCTACAACAACAGTATCATGATATTATGGTTCAATTTATGATTCTGATTATTTTTGTTAATAATAATAACAATAATAATAACAGCAAATATTTATCAAGTTATCAAGTTCATTGATAAGGTGTATTATTAATAATAACAATTATTATACTAAATTATTATTAATAAATAATATTTCTTTATTGACAACAGTAACAACAACAACAAAGTATACATTAAAGAAAAGGATGGTTATTCTTATTATTGTATTTATTTTAAATAAATTAGTAAATACATTTAAGAAAATACATTTGATTTTGTTGTTAATATTGATTTGAATATTCCTCAATAATACAGCTTTTTAATCAAAAGAAGAAATAAATTCATATACATTTGGAACAACATGAAGGTGTGTGAGTGATCTTTCTTTTTTTTTTTTTATATATTATTGAAATACATTTTCTTTTGGAAACATTTGGGGAATAAATCATTATGTAAAACCCCCGAATGTGGCTTATTTTGTTTTGCACACCCAGCCATCCATGAAACCATCCATTCATCCACGCTCACATACATCTATCAACCCTTCTCCAAAAGCATTTCCTGTTTGAACATAAATGATCACAGCAGGGGCAGCGGAGCAGGAAATCAGGTGAGGGGAAACAGGAAGTTGCAGGTGTGACACGGGCCCTGCAGAGCCCATCTAAGCAGGAAGTGATACTGAGTAAGAGCAGATGGATCTGACATGATTACAGCTTGTAGTTGGAGAAGCCATCTGTTCTGGTGACTGTTTATAGCCGTGACATAAGACTGTGAAGCAATATCCAACAGGCACAGAAGAGGGAGGAAGAACACTGTTGCAGGAGAAGTTTTCAATAATGGCCCTGGGAGATATCCAAATAACAAATGCAAGATGTTCATGTCAGTTCCTGCAGCCTTGTGTGTTCACTGCTGGGGCTTTTTATTTTTACAGAAAAATCCAGAAGTGAAATTACCATACAGACCAATTAATATTTCTCATTGCATATCCCTGTGAAAGTTTCACACTGAGGTTGAGTTTTAACATATTTCAACTTGCACACATCCATGTCCTTTAAAACCTGATTGACAGAGGAACACAAAATGAGTGTTTTATATCAGGATGCCAAAGCTGCTTTTCTCCGTTCAATGAAGGTGAACAGTAACCGGGACTGTCAAGTAAGGCTTTTCAATCACAGCAAGATTTGTGTGATATTTGGGGCATTTTTGTGTTGTTTTGCAGTGAAAACACACCTAGAATTATGATGTACTTTTACAATTACCTGTAAATTGTTTTGTGCATAATTACTGAAATTGTGCTTCGGGTTCCTCGTGCACAAGACAACCTACCGACCTACCTGCGTGTGTACTCTGACTCTGTTTATTAAACTGTTTGCATTTCAATCCGAACGTCTCTCTGCCTCTGCTTCGCACCCATTCGTGGCGCAACCCAGTCTCATACAAAAACGTACCCTGACTACGTTGGTCCAAAGTGCAAAACGTAGCGGTGTTACAATAATG
>JAUCMT010000059.1:10634717-10654466 GCA_032357475.1 Enteromius thamalakanensis
GACAGGGAAAGAATGAGCACTCAGAAAACGCTTAGTCCCATGGTAGCATGTGGGTGAGGATTTGTATAGTGGAAGACAGACAGGTTTAGTACACATTATTAATAAAACTTAACTCCGCTCTTGGGAAATACTGCAGGTATGAGTGAATATTAAAGGGGTACTGTAGTATACATACTGTAGACTATTGCTGTAGATGTCAGTACAGATATCTTCAAATGCTGTCCATCATATAAGTGGAAGTAAGAAACTAAACACTGTATTTTATGTTTCTTAGTTCAGCACTCGAGCTGTACACACTATGGTCTGGTTTTGTTGGGACTCATGCAAACTTTCACGTAAACTAAGGCCCAGCAGAAAAATGGGATATAATCTAAAAAGGCATTGATGAGTTTTGTTGGGCTCTCAGGACGCAAAATGGCCTTTTAAAACTAGAGGGATCTGGACCTTTTCAAATATTCATCACCTTGACTTTAATTATTCAGCTCTATTCTTACAGGAATAGAACATGTTACTCTTAAGAAATTAATCTCACTTTTCAGAACATGTATGGTTAATTTTTCATAATAAAGAGCACAGGGGGCCTAAAAGTACACTTGCTTTATCCTTACAACAAGTGTTTTCTGCAAGTGTGTGTGTTCCTGTTCTTCTAAACACAATTATATAGAATTTAGCCATTCTTCTCCCATTTCTTATTTTTTAGCAATGCATATTTATTAAGCAGCACAACTATAGGCTATTTATAACATTAATAATAACAAGAAATGTTTCTTGAGCAGCAAATCAGTATAAAGTGTGTGAAACTGCAACAATGCTTAAAATTCAGCCTTTGCATCACAGGAATAAATTACAATTTAAATGCATTATTATAATAATATTTTACAAATGTTACCCTTCAAATAAATGCTTGGTGATAAATCCTTGGTAATTTAATATAAGATGTAACTTTTTTTTTCAATTTAATATACTAATTCATAAATAAATATAAATAATTTCTGTGTTACTTTTACATTTGCATTTAGCAGATGCTTTTATCCAAAGCAACTTACAAATGAAGACAATAGAAGTAATCAAAAAAATCAATAAAAAAAAGTGTTCATACTCATGTTACTATATTTCTATATTTGTTTCCATATTAATATTTAGTAAAAATGTAAATGGGAATCTGTTATGTAGCAGATGCTTTCATCCAAAATGATTTACAGTGTGTTTAGAATGACAGTCCTACTGGAGCAACAGGTTTGGGACCTACCACATTACAAAAAGTTTCAATTAAAAAAAAATATGAAAACATATATTACGGTTATACGCATGTATTTGAGTTTACACACATCTTACAGTATATGTGTTCAAACACATATATTCTTAAATAAAAGTAAGTCAAATGCAAGCGTTTCATTGATATATAAATATGAAATTGATTGGTTTGGACTTGAAAAGCTCTTACAAAGCTGATCCCGATATCTCCTATGTATGAGTGCCCAGTTTGGTGTGAATAATGGCCTTGTTCATGTATCAGAGGGAATATGAGTCCTTTTGGGCTGAAGCAACTGTGATTGTGCACACAGAGAGATCTCTTATTAAAACTAAGCATGCTATTTATTTTTGACAAGAGCAAATGTCAGCCCTGCTCTTACAAATAAAAGCGCGCCTTGTGCCCTCTCCAGCATTCAGTGTGTTACAAGGAAATCACTGTGGGTGCAGTAGAGGTTGCTGTCTTGAGAACCTTTCTCTGTGATTGTTATCTTCTGAGACACACACACACACACAAAACATCTCATACTCAGCAGAAAGGGATGTATGAATTATTAAGCAGTCTTACAGTGCTGTAGCTGCAGGAGGACTCATCACTGCACATCAGCATGAGGCCAACTGCAGCATTTTGATTAGCGGGGTTTTGCTCTTACTGTACCTCCCATAGAAAATCAGCCTCTCTATGGCTCTGACTCTTCTCTAAGAGGCCTGTCAATGCTCCTTTCTCCCCATTGGAGCGGTAATGAGAGTACTTTGGAGTCGAGGAAGTGATTCTTACTGCAAATGACTCATTATGACCTGTGCTGCCAGACTGTCCTGACTGATGCATCAGGAACAGTTTTAAGAGCCCAGGCACCTGTAGGAGCTATTCTAAGCCCTATTTAAAAGTCTGCAAATATCATGTGCATCGAAAACACCAGCTGAAATAAGGAGTTTTCTCTCCTCTTTTAACTCTTTATTTAAATCTTTATAAAGTTAACCCCTAAAAAAAATACAAAATGAAAAATGTCTTATGTAATTGAATGAAATAATATTTAATGGATTACATTTCTGATAAATTTATATTATATACTTGCATCATGAAATGAGTATCACAGAAATCACACGATACAAAACGAGACCTACAAAACTTTTAATTATTTTGATCAAATGTAAAATTAATAAAACATACACGTAAAATTAATTAAACTTTTGTGACATTGTAAATATATTTTTGTATTTTTGGTCAAATTAATGCAGCGTCGGAGAATGTAAGAGGATTCTTTCAATGAAAAAAAAAGCTTACTGCCAACATAGTCTCACGACCAATTCGTATGTATGCGTACGAGGTGCCAAATTCATGTTAATTTGCACTTATCCGTATGAACTCATGATGTGTCTTAAACTCTGTGACGGGTAGGTTTAGGGTCGGGGTTAGGTTTAGGTCAGTCATACAAATACCTACGAATTAGCAACTCATAAAATACTTACGATTTAGAAATCTAATAAAATCGTACAAATTAGCCACCTCATAAAATACGAATTGCCGTGACATCAGGTTGGTTCTGCCCATAACTGTACATGTCTTTACATGTCTGAAGGTTTCGACAGAGAGGACTTTTGTTTATTTTGTTGATGATGTTGGTGGTTGTAACATCTAAGCTTCAACACCAGGCTCCACCCCCGCTGGCACTCAACGTTCACAGTCACCTGAGTACTAATCACAATCACCTGTTCCACCCACCTGCTAGCCATTCCCTGCACTCAACTACACCACATTTAAGCACCCACCACACAACAGTCAGCGTCCAAGCTACACTACGTTATGGGCTATATCACCTGTGATACTTACCTCTTATACTTACCTGTTCCTACAGAAGTCTCCGTGATCTCCCTGTGTCTCCTCAGACATTCTCTCAGTCTCCTCCCGATCTCCAGGGTGTTCGTCTGCTCCAGTGACTCTAAGCTCCAAGTGGTGTGTGGTGGTGTGTGGACTCAAGTACCTACGGAAGAAAAAGACTTTCAGTTTCCTTTTGTCATTTCCCAATCCTGGATGAATTTAAGTTACTAACCTTTGTTACGAACTCCAATAAATACTGTTGAACTTTTACTTACCTGTGTCAGACCCTTCCGTTACACTTATCCAATAAAGCCATGCAATTTTAAAAAGATCGCCAAAAATAAAAGGAATTAAACAAAGTGCTGCCCAACAGAGCTTTATTGCCTGAAGTAAAACATGGACAAAAAAAAATGTATATTGTGTGATATTCCTTAAAAATTATTGTTTCAAACTGTTTTGTTGTTATTATTTTGAGAAGCAATGTGTAGTATTTATATAGTTCTGTCATCATTTATTTAAGTTAAACCAAACTTTTATTTTGAAGGGTTTTAGTGAAGACCTTTGAGTTTCTGAGTTTATTTGACAACATTTATCAAATGAAATGGTGAAAAGTTGATGGAGAGACTCTTGCAGTTCATGTGCTCATGTCCTCATATAGTCAGACTCTTGAAACACCAAGAGCATCATACACGCTTCAGTACATGTAGTAAACAAAACTACTCATACTGAAATACTTTAAAATGTTTATAAACACACACTCTACACTTTCCTAAGACTAAAAGCATCTCAGAATTCCTCGCTGCAAAAGTTTCTCAAGTACCATGTACCCAGGCTGTCTTTATACATTCATAATCATACCATTATTCATCAGCGTGACTCACAGTCACATTGTCATCATAAGCTAAATTGTCTTGCTACCCCTTACAGCGCAAGTGGCCACCAAAACCTGGTATTAAGTTTTCTCTTGACATGCTTGTCACACTCGATGGACCAATCAGAGGTGACCTTTCGGGGTGACAAACAGAGCCAGCTGTGAGAAATTGCACACACATTCACTTACATAACCAAATCATGTTCTCTCAAGATGAATTGCCCCGCAAAATGAACAAGACAAGCCTTTTGGACATTAATCTAAAGCTTAATTCTAATATTTCATATAGCGGGGAGAGCAGGGTCACGACTGTATCTCAAAACATTTACTGTATCGCGCTGTAGGAATGTCGCAGTTATGTGCTTAATTTATGAGGGATGCACAGGAAGATCAGCATAATTGATTTTGTTTGCAATAAAATGACAACCAAGCCATATCCCAACAGGTGGAGACGATTCATTTTTCATACACACCAAACACGCATTCGGCAAACCAAATCTCATTCCTGTTCAATTACATCAGTGTGACGCTTATTATTAAAACATCAAGCTAAAAATACTCAGCGTGGTAATTCGGCTCTGGTCTCGTGAGATGAGAAATTGGTCTGCCACATCAAATCTCTTATCATCGCTTTGCCATTTTCTCCCATCCACTCATCATTTTTCCCATGTTCTAATTGAGGCTTACAGGCCCGGCACCTTCACGGTTTGACTCATGGATGAAAATTTCAGTGGGTATTGGATTGCATTTTTTGTGTTTATATCGTCCTTTCCAAGAACAGATCGATTGCTGGCAAGCCTACAGATGTCTTTTCTCAGCTATCGGTATCCCACAAGCCCTGCCCCGTCTTATAAGAGTGGAATTGATTATTGTTGCTCATTTTGGGTGTCTCTTTTTTTCCGTTGGACTGAAATGTACTCTAAGTTGTACTTTTCTCTGGCACCGTCGATGTTTTGCATCAAGCTGCGAAAGCAGGTTCAAAAAATCCGAAGCACTCCCCCGTCGCGCTGCAAATATAAATACCGTCATCCCTTTGGCACAAACGCCAGAAACAAACTCTGATCTGCGCTTTTCCATCGTGAAAATCCACAGCTACCTACTTTCTCCATCTGTCTGGCTTTCAGTTGTTACACACTCCCAAATATTTTCTCAGCGGGCTGACAAATCTAAAGAGGTCCCACTACAACCTGTTTCGCCGGGTTTGACTGACAGCCTGTCAGTTAGGACTGACAGATGGATGCTGAATTGTTGTCTCTCGCTGAGTCTCATGAATCTTTCAGTCACAAAAAGTGCCGCCGCTCAGGGCGGGAAATGCAGCGCACCTCACGATATAGTCGGGGTAAAAGCAATGGCTTTAAATATTCCAATATAGTGAAGTTCTATGCTACTCTCCGTGTTTTGGTGCCTCATTAAGTAGCCTATGCAAATGAGGGATGTTATATCAGGATAATGAGATGTGGAACGCATGAATATGCATTTTTATCAAAAATTGTAATTCCTTTGAAATGCAAAAGTCGGGAAAAGTATGTCATGCAACTTGCGACTCAGGTCATTGATCCTGTTAATGCTATGAAAAAGGCTATAATTTAGCTCACCATAGAGCCATTATCCATTTAAAGAGCATCAATATTTGGCTATATATAGATATATAGATACGCCATGAATGACAAAACTCTTAATGGTTCCCAGAAGTGGTTGTATTTAAGTTTAAGATGCTGTAACTTCAAAGGAGCGCTGTATCACTGTTTAGTAATGATAGAAAAGATAAAAAAGCTTATTTCTTTAAATTGGAAAAGTATATGCACCAAACATAGGCAGATGGCTAAAGAAATGGTAACAAATATGTTAATGGAAAATAAAGCTCATATATTAAGAGATAAATGCACAATTTTTTAAATGGAAATTGGGAACCTTCTACATTTTTTAAAAAATGGAAATGTGTTGATAGAAACAAAATAAAAGAGGTGATGTTGTATGTTAACGTAAAATACTGAGAAGCCATTTTTTTATTTTGAGTATGTTTTCTGTTACTTATATGTACTTTTTTTATTGTTAAATTGTAACAAAAATAATAAATAAATTCAAATAAAATCACACTGGTTTCGAAGCTGTCGTCGCACAACTGCTGAGTCTTCATTCTGGCTAGACCAAAGAGCTAAACTATTGAGTTAGCACAATGATTACAACCTACAACACGGCACTCAATTTTAGAACAACAGTTGACCTTTAAACACACTGGAAACTGTTGGGATTTTCAATCACCAATTAGTCAAGTCTATTCCTGAGAAAGCTAAAGACTCCATGGGGACGCAGCATTGATTGCACTCTCAGCTGCCAACAAGCCCTCAGAACAAGCGCCGGCTCAAAGTTTCAAAACTGAGTGTCAGCTGCTATTTGCTGCACCTTGTTTTCAGCACTTTTGCAAATAGCTACCAATAAAACAAAAGCGTGTGATAAAAGGAAAGGCTGATTTTTACTTGGGCGTCTATCATCTGTTACGATTCTGCTGTATTTGGTGAAATTACAGCAGCTGAATTGCTTTTAAGTACCTAATATGCCTTTAATGTCTAATGATTGTGTGATATAAGATCAACAGGTAATCCAAATGACAGAATAACTGGAAACAGGAACACGAATAAACACGACTAGGGTTGACGGCTAAACATTGAAACAATGATCCGTAACAATAACAAACACTGATCGGCTTTTATGCTGGAGGATATCCGTGCTGGATCGTGTGCTGGAACCAGTTGATTCTGACAAATATATTATAATTTAATATAATATAATATAACCATTCAAAAGGGTTTTTTTTAGATACAATTTTTTTTTTTCAAAGACCGCAAAGAAAACTCAAATTTTACAAAAAAAAAAAAAAAAATTTAAATAATGGAATACTCTATTCATCAATGAATTCTGAGGAAAAAAAAATGCATTTCCATAGAATATTAAACCTTAAATGTTTTCTACATTTTTATAATTATTTAATAATCATGTGACACTGAAGAGTGCAATATTGACTTCTCAAAATTAAACTTTACCATAACATGAATAAATTACCTTTTAAAATATTAAAATAAAAAGTTGTTTTAATCGTAATAAGTATATTATTATTATTATTATTATTATTATTATTATATTTAAACTGTGTATTCTTTTTAATAAGTAATTTCTAATTTATTTGATTTATATATTTTTTCTAATATAAAAATCCTAAAATACAACAAAAACTATTCATCATAAAATGTCTACAAAATATGAACTGTTTCTAAATTATTAAAACGATTTCTGAAGGTTCATGTGACCCTGAAAACTGGTGTATTAGACATCTGTCACAAGTCGCATCCCACAACAGCGGGAACATCGCCCGAGTTTTAGTTTCCCCTTCAGACTCTTTTTACGCATGCACCTGGGCTGATTTACTTCTGTGATTCATCACATATTCAGCTTTCATTACAGGAACAAATAAAAATATATTTAAATGATGAAAAAAAGGCTGTTAATATTTCCCAATTTGACTGTTTTCTGTGATTTCTTTCAAAAAACAATATTTAAGTTTGATAATAATTTAATACATGTATTTTAACTTTTATATCAAAAGTTTTTAAATCTGAGAAAAATGGATATGATGGAGAACATGACTAACGGGTTTTAGAAACTGTGGATTTCATGCAGCTTGACTGCTGCTGTTATTAAAACGAAAGTGGGACACTACTGTGAAATAAAAATAAAATGTCCAAGTTCACTTTAAATCTACTTTTCACTCAAACTGTTATACTAAAACAGATTGTATTAAATTTGAAAAATACCAAATCACAGCATTTTCACTGATGGTCTCAGACTTTTGGCCCCATCTATAAGTATCTTAGAGATTCAGACAACAGAGTCTGCCTGATATTTCATTACTGCATGAAAGCAATCAAAATAATTAGGATTAATAGAGCAGCTATAGACAATCAATCCTCCTAGAGCTCTCTTGAAATAGCTGACTGGACTGTGTGTGTGTGTGTGTGTGTGTGTTGTTCATCCTGAGTTTGATTGTTGGCAAGATATGAGGGGGAAATGGCTTCCACTCAGATGCAGCCACATAAACAATCTCTCCTCTGTGACTGTGATCAGTGACGCCGAGGATAGAAGCAGCTTAGCCTCCAGACTGCCTCATGCACCTAAAATGAAATCCACACTGTAGCATCTCACTTGAGCTCTCAAAGCTCCGGTAAGACCGCAAGGTTCTGTGCTCACCGAAGCCAAATGTCCCTGCATCATGAAAAAAGGTGCAACATCTGCAAGGACTGTTAATATAGCCAGGTTTTCATACGACCTACTAAGTGCACTAAACCCGTATTCATCAAATGCACACCACAGATGTTTACTGGATTGACCTGCTTGGGCTTTCACAGGATGAATGCCTTCCTGAGACCCTAGAAAGCATAAAAGATTCAGAGCACTGACAGAGAAATTGGCAAGCTACTTTACAAGGAGGCCTCATCTTATAGCCTTTGCTGATAGAATCACTGTGTGTGTGTGTGTGTGTGTGTGTGTGTGAGTAAGAGAGAGAGAAAGAAAAAAAGATGGAGAATGTGTGTGAAAATTGAAAAAGAAAGCCAGACAGAAAGATTAACCGAAGCTGATCCTGCTTGATGCATCAGGGCAATTCAATATTCAAATCATGTTTGAAGATTGAAATAATGTGAATGATTAATGCACACAATGAAGAGATGTGAGACTTTGAGCATCAGCACAATGTCGACTGAATCAAATCATCAAGGTTGAATAAGTTTGGCAAGATTACAATTGATGTTGCAAAAGAAGTTAAGATTGGACTCTTACGCACATATAATATACAGGGGTTTGAATGAGATATTTACATTTTGTTCAATCTCTGTATTTATGCATGCAAGGAATAATGTAGTCAGCTGGTCATTATTGTAAAACAAACCCTGTTCAAGAAACTTGGTTGGGTTTATTTTGCAATAATGACTGCCTGACTGACTCACTGCTTTCTTTTAAAATAAATAACTGTCTGGACATCAAGTATTGATGAGCTAATATTATTTTAATACTCAAAGATTAGAATTCTGCTACGAAAAGGACCACTGCAATGTAAAAATCTGCCTAGCAACAGTAGCCATTTTTTATTAAATGTTACTAATCTTAATTACAATTAATCTATAATCCAATGTATTTATTTATTTATTTAATTTTTTTGCCCCAAATAGCATCTATTATTTTTCTATTTTTTCAGTTTTATTTACATTTTTTGTGCTCAGAAATCATAAAAACAAACAAAAATTTACTTGAAAAACAACAATCTTTCCCAATCGGTCTATCACTACGAGTTATATCGGGACCAGAGACTAGGGTCTTGCCCAGAGCCCTGATGCACTCAGTTTAAGAGAAAACGCAATTGGCAAGTGGATAAACAATCCTGAGCCACTCCCCTTCATCCAGGTATCACGAGGTGACAGGTGCAACCACTCATCAGATTTTGCTTCGGAGCCGCATGTTTATGCCTGCTGCTTTGAAGTGCTGCAGCAAAGAGGAAGCTGAAGCAGAAGTTGTTCTCTGTGGCATCGACGAAACAATCAGCGGTTTTCCTGTCAAGCGAATCCCCTGGGTGTTTCACAAAAGAGCAATAACTGAACAGTTGTTTCTTCAAGATGCTGTTTCGGGTGTGTCCTTTTGGGTGTGGGCATTACCCGTCTCCCGACGACGGCCACGGAGGTTGTTTTCGCTGTCTGGGTCTCAAGCATGCTGAAGATGCCTTCGTGGAGGGAGGATGTCCGTATTGCGAGGCCACGCCCTTGGCAGCGCTGCAATCCCGCCATGACCTCCTTCAGGAGGAGCAGGCATCCTCTGCTGCCACCCGGCTTCGCTGCCCATGGCAGAGGACCGCCGGCTGGCACTCTGGGTCTGAGGGTGACAGTAAGTGCCACTCCACTGGTTCCAGCCCTGTGGACCACTCACCCCTCCCGCAATAACTGTCCTGTCAGGCTTCCCGGCAATTCGGCGGGGCCATCCAAGGGTGGTCTTTATGTTTCGTTTGGAGCGCCGAGGGAAGATCAGATGTTGCTCCCTGCATCAGCTTTCCTCAGCAGAGGAGGAAGATGAGGCATAGCTGGACCCTTCAGGTGTTGCAGGTACCACTGTATCTGATCTGGAGCTAATGGCCAATGTTGCCCGGGCCAACTTGAGCATCGGGATCACGACCCACTCCGGTTCCTTTCTTTCCGGAAGTCTACGAGTTGACAAAGTCGTGGATGGCTCCTTTCAGAGCCAGAAGACGCTCGTCGCGGTCCTCCGTCCTCACCACTCTTAAATGGCCTACAGGCCAGGATTCCTTTGCCCTGCATGCCATGGCTATCCTGCAGGTGAATCAGGCTAAGAAACTAAAAGAGCTGCACGAGGGTGGATCCGACCCTGTATTGATGCAGGAGCTTCTCTCTCCGGGCGACACAAGCACTGCCTCCAGAGGAGGCATATCCAGCCTTGGCATTGGTGTGTCCCGTAAGAGCATTAAGCGCATACGTGGACTGCACCCAGAGCTTTAGAAGCTCTGAGCAGCTCTTTGTCTGCCACGGAGGTCAGAAGAAAGGGAAGGCTATCTCCAAGAATGTTGCCCAACTGGATAGTGGATGGCATCACCTTGGATTAACAGGCCATTTGGCAGGTAGTTATCCTTTTCAGGCAGGGAATTAGAGTTACATACGTAACAGAGACGATAAGCAATAGAGACTTGTTTTAAAACATAGTGGTAACAATTTCAGTTGAGTATAGGTCTCTCAGAATTAATCTTTTCAATTATTAATTTCTTATTACTAGACACTGAATCATTATGTTCCTGTTTTTAATGGGGGAACAAAACATTATGATACATGTTTAAACTGAAAACACAAATAGAAGTAAAAATAGTTTGTTAACTCAAATAAAATAAAACCATTATAGTAAATGAACCGAATATGAACTTAAATTTAAACATTAGAAATGTTGCCTTGGCAACTAATTAAAAGTTGAAGACAGACTTTACTAAACTTAAAAATAAATATAATATTAAAAAAGGAATTGCATTTTCTAAAATAACAAAACTGACACTTAAATGTAAAATAAAATTAAAATATAAAAATAAAAAAGTTTATTACAAATATTAATATATACAATATTTTTTTCTTGCTTCGTGGCAGATTTCCCCCCCCTAATTACTTAATTTTAACTACCTAAAAATCTAATAAAGTCAATATACAGAATTAAAGATACACTCTCAAGTAAACGTAGCTTTTTAGATATTTTACCTGTAAAATAACTGTGTTCTTCTGAAAAAGTTTTCATTATTCTTTCCTTGAGTGTGAGCTTCTAGCTATAAAAGGTTTATGCTCTCCATAAAATTAATACTGAAGTCCTCCAAGGCCATCTTTCCACAGAGGACAATTTGAGTAGCAAGATGACACCAATTAACTTGAATGATATGAGCAACGTGAATAACAACAGTATTTTACAGTGCATTGTCAATAGTGGACACCGGCTTCAAAAAGCTTCTTCAGTTTAAATTAGATGCAAGTCTATGATAATGAAATTTAGTTTTCGAGATTAAAAACAGAACTATTTTAACATCACGGCCCAGTCATTGATGGCCAATCTCAAGTCATACGATGCTTGAACACTTTTCGTTATTTCTCTGTCTTTGAAGTGAACAAATCCTTTTGAATGGAGTTGGGTCATTTCAGGACCCTGGAGAGCATCCAAACTGCTTGCAATAGTGCGAGTGCAATAAACCAATTAGAAGCAGCAAGAGCGAATCACGGTGTCTGTCTTTCATTGGTCTTTTGTACACAAAGTCATTGTTGCAGAATTTCACCTGATTGTGATCAGACTGACTGATCAAAGGTGACATTCCCAAATCTACTCGCATCAAAGACTGAGAAAAAGTGCTAAAGAGTTAAAGCAAGTTAGTTTAAAAATAAACCTTTTTGATTTTTATGATGGGTACAAAAGTCTGTGTAAGAAACATGAGCTCAGAGAAAATCCAAGATAATTAGACATCAAAACTCCAGTAATTAGCAGAACTGCCTGACAGGGATTCATACAAGCTGTAACAAAGAATTGAATATATAACTTGTTCCAGAAAGGTTTTATAAATAAAATAAACAATAGGAGTGGGTGTTAATAATGTGACTGATAAGCAAATATAACCTCTACACTAACTTTTTATACACAACTGCTCTTGACGTCTGATATTTGTTGATCATATTTGATAATTCGATGGTGCTCTGTAATTACGTTTTAAAAGGCTGCTCAGTTTTGCAGCGCTTATTTAGTTTTGCTCTGTTAATTACATTCTGACTGAGGAGGAAAATGAATAGGTATGTGATTTTAAATAGCTTTCCTAAAGGGTGACTGAACCTGCTGAGTTTCAAATGAGGATAGCAACAGGAAACGCCTAAATTAAATGACTAGAAAACCACAGAAGTTCTTTGAAGCTATAATCACATACCTCAGCTGTCGATCATAACCACACAAACCATATTACTGCGTGAGATGAATCTTATGATTCATTAAAAATGTATCACATCAATTACAAATATATTGGGCACAGAGTTAGAGATCCGCCTTATGGATTTTTTTCTCTCTGGTCTCAAGATGAAATGAAAAATAAAATGAAAGAAACAATAAAAACAATGTCTGAAAATATGTTTAAAAAATCATATAATAAAAATATTAATAATAATGATTATTATTATTATTATTATTATTATTATTATAAATATATATTTTTTGAATTTATTAATTTTTGTTTATACATTATTAATTTTAAGATTTACCCAATAAACTAATCAAAATGTCTAAAAAAAATAATAATCAAATAAAAAAAAATAAAAATAAATAAATAAAATGATGGGCTCAGGGAAAATGCAAAGCTGAAATAAAATCAAAATCATAATATTAATAATAACACTAATAATAATTAAAAATATATATATTTTTATATCTATGTTGGGTGAAGTCTGTCTTAAAACCAAGGAAGAGAAAATGCAAGAATATCATTAATAATAATAATTTTAAGAATAATTCAAATGCTTTTAATCAGTCTGCTGGGGGGAAAGTATCATAAAAGAGATGCAATAAATGTGAATGGAAATTAAATAAATACTACTGAAACATTTGTTTATGTATTCTGGTCCCAAAAAGACGGCAAGCAATAAATGTTTTGGCATAAAAACCCTGCAAATATAAAGGCTGCTAAAGAAGCTTTTGGTGTGTTAAAAATTCTCACCATATGCAAATACCTTGACATACAAAATATTTTGAGCAAGGTTTAAGTACATACTCATTCAAAATAGCCTCTTCAGTTAATGGTGCACCAATTTCCTGTTTATTAAATCACTCTGGGCTTTTCATAACCTCTTAACTAAGTATTTTATAAGAATTTCTGTACTACTCTGCTTTTAGCGAATGAATGGTGTACATCTTGGAGCTTCGATATTGGTACAGGCATATTTCCCAAATGAATCCCCCATCATGATTGAAGCACTCAAAGTGGGTCCACTTTGCACATCCTTGGCAACAAAGCCATTTTTCCCCACTTATGGAAAACAATTGCAGACATTCTGCATTTTCCTCCCCTGCCTCTCGAAGAGCGTTTTTGGTCTCCTTTTGACTACAATGCATCAATATTAATCACATTTTTAATCACCTTCAAAAGCTGATTAAAAAACAATTATTCAACTTACCTCAATATCGCAATACATAGCAACAAACAAGAAAAGGATTTTACTTTAAGGGGGTTTAAGCTCCGTTATATCCTTGCATTTACAATCAAAATAGAATCATAGATGGAAAATATTTTACGCTTTGCTGGGCAAAAATGATCTCATCTCAGTTTCATTCCACATACACAAGGCTTTGGTAAAAGTTGCATTATCTCTTGTCAAAAACATTCATATTTGAACATACTACACACACAAACACATTCAAACATCAAAGCTGGTTTCCCTCCGAAACACTTTTTTTTCTTAACAGTTATTGGGAACTTATGTAAAGCAGTTTACTTTCTCCAAATGAACCCAGTTAGCAGAGGCAACATCTCCCGTTTTAAAACTTCTCCAACTAATTCATCAACACAGGTCAGGACGTTTGTTGTCGTATTCGTTCTAATCAAATTGCCGCCAAACATTGCTTCATTGCATGCTACGCAAAGGCGCTATCAAATATCTTTTATTCAGGGGTATTGATTGGCTTTCATTAATCCATGGCCAGGTGAATGCAAACCCATCATTCATTAGCATGATGAAATGAATATTGAGTAACTGTCGACGGTTTGAGGCTCAAATTAGCATACATGACATACTTGATTAGGCACGACGAGATTGGTTACTTAGTTGGCAAAAAAAAATATCTCCAAACAAGGATGTTGTATGGATATGCATATCGAAAGTTGCGAAGAAGCAGCAAGCTAGGCAGACAGCATGCAAAACACAGCCGGGCGCTCTCAATAAGATGCACGTCTCAACTCCTGCATAATTGATAATGACAGTAATGAAGCCTTGCCACACTGATGTAAGTTTTCAAATTTTAATGAAGCAAAGTTGCACATTCTTTTGAAGGCTCGGTAGCTTTTTATATCATCTTAATAAGTGGTGATGCACATTATGCTAGTAATTAAGTCAGAACACTGAAATAAATAAATAACTGATTAACAAAAAGCATGAAGTAAACAAAGCTTCAAAAAGGTGAAAACGCATTGCATTTTCGCATCTGAAGTCAACTTCACAGTGTGAATCGGGCGTGGGAACGCATGTGTTTATGCGCTTTGTATTTGCACAAGTGGAAGGTCACAGAGAAGCCGTTAGGGCTTCACGTGGAGCGAGAAAGAATTTAGTATCCGACCGTTTTGGCATCTGGTGACCCCTCAGATTGGAAGCATGTGACTCCACTGGAGAAAGATCAAAGTTCCCTTATGAATAAACGAGCAGAGCCCATCTGTGTGAGTGTGTGTGTGTGTGTGTGAGAGTGGTGAGACCAGGAGTCTACGGTGACCAATAAAGCATCAGACTCAAACACGCATTCGTTCAATGAACAGCATCACAGATTGCAAGGCTGATGGCCGAGCACTAGACACTTCAGTAAATACTTGGTTAGCTCGTATCTCAACCAATTCCATACCGTTTACAAGTTGACAGAATCTACAAAATAATAAATTATACAATCCAGGAAAAAAAAAAAAAAAGAGTGTTAAAAACCATAATGGGATCCAGGTTGTAATTTAAACAGTAAAAAACTGGCAAAAATGGCAAGATAAATTGCCAAATGCTGCACCACGCATTTATTGTCTTGTGGAGTGAACAATATGGCAGAGCAGACAATGAACAGGTCACTTCTGAGGAAACAGTCAAATTCTGTTCATTGTATTAAGAATTTTAAATGATGCTCTTCAGTGACTTCTTGTGTGCTTCTGTTTTGCTTCAGTTCAGGCAAAGCAGGAGTGCATTCTAAACATCTGATCCATGCTGAAATATACACTACAACTTGCTGAATAGTGTCTTATTTAATAACTCCACAAAGCAGATAGAAAACACCGTCAATGAGGAAAACACTAATACACTAAGAGAATTTAGCCAAAATGACACTTACTGTATATTTAATCATAATTGTTTTTTTTTTATTATAATTAGTGGTGGTTTTAGGCATGGGCGAACGGGGCAGCCACCCGGGGCAGCATTTTTCCATGACATGTGGGCACATGCAAGAAACAGTGTGTTTGTGTCTGTGTGGGTGTTTTTTAATTAATAATTAATCCTTTATAAACAACAAAACAACACCAATACATATTTGCAGTAGAATATAAAAATCAGGTATAAAACATGAAACATAATGAATAGTCTAGTGATTTCAATAATTGAGAATCAATTTAGAATACCATAAATCTGTTTTTGAAATTATCTCTTCATATCACACATATAAGCCAATCTTTACCAAAAACTAACAAAAAAACCCCCGAAACATAACGTCAAACATCAATAATTTTTATATCTAACAATTCCATATGGATAATACATTTTGGGATCATAATTTTTTGGCAGTGGCTATTTATGCCAAGTGCAAATAGCATTTTCTGATATTAATACTGTACCACTTACTGTAAGTGACAATTATCTGCAGCTCAGTATTGAAGTGCATTATAAAACAAAATGCAACTTATTGCGTGTAAATGTTTTTTTTTGTTTGTTTGTTAAATTCACTATTAAATAGATGCCATGGTTGACAGCTTTATTGGGAAAAGTCCTCCCTAACCCTACCCAATACTTTATTTTCAACTTTTTGATAAAATTTCATTTTCTTTCATTTTTATTCAAAATAAGTGCATATCTGAGGTAATTGTTAATGTTAGATGTTTTCCACTGGTTAATGAGATATAGAAATAAGAGAAATAATTTCCAATAAACATTTGAAGTCATGGGTATGCTTAACTAATGTGAGGTAATGTGCATTAATCAGCAATCGTAGGATCATTCATGCTTTTTTTTATGCCAGTGTCACGGTCTATGTTTACTGTTCATGTGTTCTACCATGGCTTTGTTTATATGTGCCATGCTCCTTTTGTATCCGCCCCTGCCCATATATAGCGTGTCCTGCCCTTGTTTAGTTTATTGTGTTAATTAGTGTCCAGCTGTGTCTCGTCTATGTCTGTGTATTATTAGTGCCTTAGTTTAAACCTTATTGGTTGAATCATCAAGTGTCTTGCTTGCTTACCCTTACATCCATCCATTTATTTATTTATTTTTAACAGTATATGTATTGCTTCTAGTTAAATTTTGAATCAAAAATTACCAAAAAAAGAGAATACTTTAAGGTGTGAACTCAATAATGTGTCTAAATGATTCACTGACTCACTCAAATAGCTAATCAATACTGAGTTTGAGACTAAATTATAAATCTTTTGGCTGACTCATTGAAAAGAGTTGATTCATAGGAGTCATTTGTTCACGAATAGGACATTACGGCTTACACTGTTGTTCATGCAGGAAACACTGCTGTGCATAAAATCTTACAAGCATAAAGGCATTATGGTCATTTAGAGCATCAGAGATGTCTTAAAATAATCTTGTCACAACAGTCATGTAAATATATACATTTGACAATGGATGTTTTTCTTCACAGGTTATATTCCTCAGACACCACTAATCAAAGATTTGTGATGTTGAAACACCTGAAAGTGCTAAAGTGTAAAATTATTGTGCACACCGCTCTAAATCAATATGAATCTCAAGAGTGAATTATTTCCTCAACAATCATAGATAATAATAAAACCATCAAGTTCTGTGAGAAGCCTGTTATCATTTAAAGTCTTATATTTCTTCACAGAAGAGGGAAAAAAAGTTTTTATCTGAGTATATTGTTAGTGTAGATATTAATCTAAAAATGACTTGCATTTTAACAACCATTTAAAAAAAAATTGTTTAAAAACATAGATGAGAAGTAAAATTTGTATAGATTTTTTATCATCATTTTTAGACACTAATTAAATGCAGGTTTGAGAAAACCCTGTAACATTTTGAATATATATCAGCATGACTAAATCTTTTTAAAAATCTTTTTCAATTAAAAATGTCAGATTTATTTCAAAGCAAACCAAGACTGACACTAAATGTAATTTCAAGAGTCCACGCTTTGCTCATAATGAATAATAAGCAAATTTGGCATGCTGTCTGGGGAGCGAGCCGGGAGAGCGACGAACTCCGAACCCTAATGGACGAAGCCCTAGCGTGGACAAAAGTTCGGCGTTCGGCTCGCTCACCGTCTGCCCCCGGAAAGTCGTGAACTAAATGGAAAACGGAGGAGAAGGGGTGGAGGAGGGATGCACAAAAGCGGGAAGCAGGGAAATTAAAAGCTGGGAGAATTTATAGTGAAGGGGAAATGACTTGATTGGGTGCAAATGAACAAGGGATGATTAGGTAACGGGCTATCAGCTGTATATGATCCTCTGGAAATTATGTTATACCTTGTGTTTCTGTGACTAGAGAAGAAGAATATAAGGGTCTTTCAAGCTAGGTTGTGTAGTAATTAGATTACTGAGTGGGTCGTCACTTAAAGACTGAGTTCTATTCACTCTGACCTCAGTGTCTCAATGAAAACATTAATCAATATACGGCTTTCACTGGGTTGCATCTCCAGGAGCTTTTCAAGCAAGCCTCCAAGGATTCATGACCTACCGTAGTTCCTCCCAATGAATGCCTTTACCATTTAGACTACTGGAATTACCTTTCGATTGCTTAATCAATCGTTTTTCAGATGTTTACATTAGTTCAGAAAGGGATGCTCAGGATAAAAATGATTTCAGATTTGTCATTCGGCTGACACTTTTATCCCAAACAACTCACAGCACAGTTATTACAGGAACAATGAGAGCTTAAGTGTCTTGCTGAAGGGCATGTGGTGATAGTTTATAGATTTCTCTTCGTGCTGGATCAGATCGGATCGAATCTTTAACCACTAGGCTACATCACTAACAGTTTCAAAATGAATTTAGTTCACTAAATGATTTAATTATTTGTATCTGGAGCCAAACATCTGGAACTGTGCTTCAGTATTTTTTGTGTAGTTACACTAAGTTGTGTTAAAGAGCTAAGGTAAGAAATCAAGTGAAAGCTAATGGAAAAGCATTGTAAATTAAAAATGGACTGTTTTAATTGAAACAGTGTTTTATTGTTCTTCTTATTTTCTTATTTTATTGAATCTGTATATGACAAAAGAAGAAGTGTGTGATGTTGGTCAAATATAGCAGTATGCTTTTATTGGTGCCTTTTTAAAGCCTTTGATGTGATATTGTCAGAAGTTAATACCTGTGCAGTTTAATATTAGTTTGCATGCACTGTTGAAGACTTTCTGGAGCTGCTTTACATAATTGTTGATTCACCTTTTACCACGCTAATCTACTGGAACCTGATGAAGAATTTCAGATTAAATGTTTGAAGTGATTAGAGCTAATGAAGTATGAGGGATGAGCATTTCTGAAATCAGTCAGTTGGAAGTACAAACACAGTAGGCTACTTGCAAGAGGCAGCTAAAGAGCTAGAGAGAGGTTCGGTGTAAGGCCTTCACTATACAATCAATGATTTCACTGCACTGCAAAAACACAGTACTGCACAGACAGTTGTTCTAGGTTGTATTTGAGCCCTATACACAATGGTAAATATAATAAAATGTTAGTTCTGGTCCGTGATTCTGATTGGTTGAGCCATGTTCAAAGTCGATTCACTGGAGAAATATTGAGTTATAAAGAAAGACGAATATTGATCCACAAACATTTGCAAGTCTTAAAGCCTATTTTCCACTCTACCTTTGTTTCTGTAACCACATATATATAAGTTTACAGTTCATGTATACCAGCTAAGGACCTAAGAGCACCCCTGTTAGAAATTCACTGTAAACCACAGCTTGTAGGTGCAACGGAGCAAATGCAAACTTTTATTAAAAGACATTGTCAAAAACACAGGCAGGCTTCGCTGAAATCAAATACTGCTTAAGTAGGTACTACATTTAAAATTGAACGTACTACCCGACCGTTAAACAGTACGTTCTTTATACTATATGTAGTATGAATGTGGGTAGTATGAATGGAATTCGGACATACTACATCCGCCATATTTAGGTTGACCACCTGCTAATAAGCCCAAGGGGGGACAAGGGTTATGTTTCTGAGGGACAATGTGGGACACTGCCTGCCGCGACGGTGCCCTCACCCCACGGGCAGACTCACTGATAGTGGTTTACCCATTTCTAGCACATACCACCTTAAATGTTATATTAATAATGC
>JAUCMT010000059.1:10654566-10670011 GCA_032357475.1 Enteromius thamalakanensis
CTTCTCTCCGCTCGCTCAGCTTCTGTGCGGCTCTCTTTCAGCAGCAGGGGGCGGCGGCACAGCACAGGTATGATAGAAAATAGAAAACCGCTTAGCTGCACAGATTAATATTTTTCCTCCAAGTTCGTGTGCCGCCCCCCACGTGACAAGAAAAAATTGCGCCCCGGGCGGTCGCCCTGTCTGCCCGTACCAAAAACCGCCACTGCCCTTGTGAGTCGAAGAGCTTGGAAAAAGCTTGCAAGAGTGACAAAACCTCTGCTTTAAACTAGATATTTCAGCAAAACTGGCATGTCTTTTAGCATCATTTTTTTTTCAATAGTTATCGTCCAGAAATTATTGTAGGGACATGGAGTTGAATTTTCCTTCATATTTTATTCCTATTTTACTATACAACTATATTTTGTCTTTACATTGTCTTTTATGTCTAGCTCATTCTTTGACCCATGACGCATGTCTTCTCTTCAGTCTCACTTTAATTTCCTTCACCCTTCCCGTTTTACTCTTCTATTGTTACTCTCAACATTTTGAGTGTGCGCTGACTGATGAATACAAAGGTTTCTGTTATTCAGACAACTTGCTAGATTGCAGCCGGTAAAGGCACGACCGTGACCCTCCAGCAATTCCTTAAATCAGAGCCCAGTGTCTGATGCAAGTTCATAATTTTAGATCATCCTCTTCTGTATAGGACACATTGATTTATAGTCTGTGGCTGTACACTGACATTCTAGAGCCCGTGACTATTTTTCTCTTGCATGCTCTCTTCACCATCCTTCAATAGACAGTTAAGTCAGAGATTTAAAATAATGCAGTCAATTAAACATTAATTTGTTTATGTGCTACTGTTCATAGGTCAATTAACAGACTCTCAGAGAATGTGAAGTGTGATTTATGGGTGACTATTGGCACCAAATGAAATTTGAATAATAATTTTAAAGAGCATATATCAATAGCCACTGTTGAAGCCTGAATGCTTGACAAACGGTAAGTGCACAAGACTGACCCAGGTCTGAAAAATGACAAAGCTCAGTGCCCATAAAGTACTTTACCTGGTCTCATAAAAATACATACCTCTGTGCATTTTTTGTGTGTCCATGGAGTGGTGCTAAAACACAGGTTCAGTATGTGAACCCTGGCACATTTTTTCTCAAGTTGATATATTGCTGTGTTTTATTACATTATATTTCCAGGAGAAAAGGGATGGAGCCGAACCTGAATACGTTATTTGGAAAGGCACAAATAACGTGTTTTATACAAATACTTATTTTAAATAAATACTTTAAAATATTTCCGTTTGCGTTTCCTCATGAGATCGCAGTGCATGCCTGGATGAGTGAGTGAGAGAGTGACGTGTAAAACAGGTGACTGACACAGGCTGCTCCACATAGCAACTGCTGTACAACGCGACATACATTCACATCAGTGTTAACTCAGTGGTAGAATTACACTCATCGGATACTATACTTATTTGCAATCACAAAAGTACATTATTCGCTTTAAAGTCTTGCCGATTAAACATTTCGTATGTGTGCTGTCCGGATGCATTTTTCCAGCGTGTGCACTAAAAGCCGGCCAAATAGCGCCTAATTACTGAATTAAAATAATTATCCCACGTGATTGTGGAAATACACACAGCAAAACACACAGCGTTAAACACAGTTGCTTGTGTCTAAAGTGAAAGTTAACAATCAAGAGGAAATGTGTCAGTATATTAGATGCGTGCAGCTCAAGGGACATAACTAAACATGGCGCTGCTTTTCATTAAAGGGATAGTTCGGTCAAAAATTATATTTGTGTCATTATTTACTCTCTTACATGTTGTCCCAAACCTAAACCTTGTGCTAAACTCAAAATACGATATTTTGAGTAATACTGAGTAATACTGCCTCTAGTGTTCTTTTTTTTTTGGAAACTGCAGTGATATGTTCTTGTTGGTAAATATTTTGTGTCTCGCTTTAAAGTGCACGAATGGCACATTATGCCATGAGACCATGTAGAAAATACTTTTTTTTTTAAAGATTTCTCTAAGGTATACATTTTCAAGACAACGTTGCAGTATGTTTTGAAGCTCAGATGCTGTTTTGAGCTGGTTTTGTGTGAGAATGATATCTGGGAAGGATATCTGGGATGATCGCAGCCCGGGTGCACGGGACCTGTGCACATGGCGTAGAGGTGGTCAGAGTGTTCATATCGCACTGTATACTCACTCGGGAGGACCCCAACACTGCCCTTCGCTCTCTTTGCTCGGTCTGTCTCTCCAGCAGCTCCTGAATCTGCTTCTCCACGGCCTCCAGTTCGAGCTTCAATGAGTGTCCTTACCTGCACTCAAAGGTAGAAACAAATTCGCCATTAAAGCAAGAACTGTAATTGTGAGTAAACAACGTTAACTTGTGTAAATAGTGTGTAGACAATGCTAACAAGCTAACTAAAATAGTCTAACAGAGCAATCCGGTTGTTTTAGTTGTAAAATACAACAGGTGGTATATTCACACGTTATAATAGATTTGTGATTGAAAATAGAAGTAATTAACTTAAGGGAGCTCCCTCGCCCCCATGCCTATGGTGAACAGGATGGGGGTTTCTGGCCTGATGTACAGTAAGTGCGTTAATGGCGTGGGATAATTTACAGCTATTAAAACCTTGTATTTTAATTTCTTCTTTGCATAAAGACATCATATGGCTATATAGACCTATATAGTCTGTGTGTGTTTTATATTGTTCAGAAGTGGGTAGGTTTAGGGTAAAGGTGGGGCTAGGTGCTACGAAGTATACATTTTTTATGAAATGAATCCGGTTATCCGTGCATTTATCACGGCTGAAGCCTGTCACTGACTTACACTGTAATCTTTTCAATGAGCCCATCACGGAATTTTGTGTTAAGAGTCTATAGTCATTACTGTACCTAGAATTTTTTGAGATCAGGTTTCAAAACAGCAAAAAATGCTGTATTTATTTATTTTTAAATAATGCAGTTTAACATAATTGCTAGTTATTTGAAAAAAAGTAATATGTTTAGGTAACTTGCTTTATTTGTGTTACCTTGGTAAAAATTTGTAAGCTCTGCTCCAATGCTGTTGGTTAAAAGTTTTGAAATGAATAGTCCAACACGAGTAACTTGTAGTGGGTACAGTTAAGCCAACATGACAGAAAAAAAGTGCTGCAATAAAAAGTCTTCAATATGAACCCAAGCATTTCAGAAAACAAATTATTTAGTTATGATATCCGCATACAATTTTTAACTCCATATGTCTCCCCTTTTTCATTTTAGAAGCATTTGAGACAAAGCTGAAAGTGAAATATAACTCCACTGAATCTTTTGATCTATGAAAGAGCATCTTGTGAGTGATTCAGTTTTCCTCTGGATCACTACAGGGAGTGCTGGTACAGTTTATAATTACACTACCAATAGCAAACTAATACGATTTTGCTAATTAATGAGCCGCATTCATCCATCCATTTATTATCCAAACAAGCTTGTCCTATAGGGCTGCTGGATGTACTGTAGGCAGAAAAACACACTGGATCAATGGGTGCTGCATTCACTCTTAGAAATACTAATTTTATCTTGAACTCACAAGGGTCATGTGATCATTTATTGTGATAATGTGACTGTCATTGTGTCTCTTTAGCTTTCAACATCTAACCATTCAAAATCCACACTGGAAACGTACATTCACTCAATCTGTCCACATTTCAGTTCTCTTTACAATCCCTGATTTAACATCTCCCCTTTCCCTGTTTTCTAGTCCTACCCACAATGCTTTGCAAACCAACCTAGTCTCATTCTCACCTATTATTGACACTCTCACTCCCGCTGTCTATCTTTACTTGTCTCCTCTAAATACCTTTATCTCACTGCTTTTCTTTTTTTTTTTGCTTGACAACCTGCCCTCTTTTTTGCAGTTCCCAGATTTCTCTCTCTCTCTCTCCAGCTGTAGAAGTGCTGTTTATCTCTTTTGACCTTTCTCCAAGCTTTACTCTTTCAGGGCTAGGTATTTACATAGTACCCAAAACACCGGAGAAAGGTAAAGAGGGACTGAGACACATCATGTGTTCAGAATCAGATAGAGGGATGAGGTTGGTCCTATCCCACTGTCACTGTGTCTTTGGGATAAAATACTTTATATCTGGTCTAAAGATCAAAGTTCAATGCAGACGGCTACACACACACACACGCTAAATCCCATGACCTGTGTTTACAGCAAGGAAATGGTGTTTGATCATCAATGCATGGTTCAGAAATATTAATGTCTCTTAACTTAACACAAATAGCTCATATTTTCTTGTCCTTTTTGGGATGTCCTCCTCTCCAATGAGTTTATAGTTATTTTCCAAAACCTAGTGAGCTGTCTGTTGTCTACATGGACAGCTGGCTTATTCTAACCTCATAAATGGAAAATGTTGGGAACGCTACAGCTTCTCCTTATGTCATAGAAATGCTACTTTTATACAAAGTGCATGGGAGGCTTGACTCCAATTTGATTTCATTGGATTATGGTATTAGTATATTGCTACGCTAATAGTGATGGTATAGTAAGCACACTGGCACATAAGCAAAAAGAGCAATGACATATTTAAAGCCAAAGGTTGAACTGTTGGCAGGACAGGAATATTTTTCTTAAATGTCTGATTTAGGCATATTTAGTCTATGTGGGGCACATTTTATTGGGGATTTTATTGTTGTTGTTGTTATAAATTTGTACAGCTTGTGAATTTTAATATTTATTTGGCAAAATTAATGATTTGAACTGATAAATTATATTAATGCATTACCTATTATATCTTTCTAAATAGTTTTACATTACTTATTTAAGATTAAAATGGCAGGTTTTACCAGAATGATTTGTTTCCATATGACAAAAAATAGCCTACTATTTTATTTGATATGCTATAATAATTAATTTTTTTTTAGGTAAACTGTGTTTACCTATTTGTGTGTGGTTTATGAGCAATCCATTTTAATGAAGAAGAGCTGCTGGGTTTGTTTGGGGTTGAGAGCTTTGCACATTCCCTCAGGTACTTCTAGTTAAGGTTAAAAGCAGCTACACAGTGAGAGGTTGACAGTTGTGTCATTTGACCATATAGCATGTCACCCACACCAGCAAACACACACACACACACACACACACACGCACGCACACACAGAGTAAGTATCTGAGACACTGTCGCAGCAATGCTTCAATGATTAGCACTTTCTTTAAATGACTGTCTTCTCTACACACATGCAATTATGCTTATGGGCATATTTATGACCAGCTCTGCAGCTTGGATCTGCTGTTCATATTAAATGGAAAATGAGCAATGATGTGTAAGGCATTGTGAATATTGACAGGGCAAGCTGCATTTGTAACAGTGAGAGGGAATCATGGGCTGTTAGGAGTGAAGAGTGTTGGTCACTCTGAAGTCTGTGAAGTGAAAAGATGGCTGTTGCCTTTTCGGACAGGAGGTAATCTGGCCCCCCTCCAGCTGGGACACAGAGACCTTACATGGACTCCCACTCACTTTTCATACTCGTCAATACATTTTAATTGGATGAGGGGAGAATCCAAACACGGTCTCCCATGCCAAGCAGGACTTGACAGCAATCCCAGTTCTTCAAAGGAACTGTGTTTGTGTGCATTTGTGTGTGTGTGTTTATATATTTATTTTTCATTTCCCTTTTGCTTTTCATCAAAATTGGAGTGTTTTGTGGCAGTCTTGATTACTCAGAATAAATTTATCATCGATTTTTTATGTTCAGTTTTAGCTAATAATGTTTCATGAAAATGCAACATCATGGAATCCCTGTTAAAGGTTCACTTGTGGCATTCATGAGGTATTTCGCCATTTTTGATGATTAATGCCACTGCAGAATGATTGCTCCAATCTCAGTGACCCATCATGATTAATTAGTATGTGAAGCGAAAATGTTGGCATTTACCAATATGAAGCATAGTATTTAACGGGTCGTGTGATTTCAAAGTGTTGTGTGATTTAAAGGTGTCATGCTGCTTTTTCTGCTGTCTTAAGTTACATGCTGACAGCGGAGAATGCACGAAAGCGGGAAGCAGGGAATGAAAAGCTGGGAGCATTTGTAGTGAAGGGAAAATGACTTGATTGGGCGCGAATGAACAAGGGATAATTAGGTAACGGGCCATCAGCTGTGTATGATTACTCGTTTAGCGATCCTCTTGAAATTATGTTTAAACATTCATTAAAATGAGAGCAAGCAAAAATATGACTTATTTCATAAATTCACTGACAAGCCATGGACGTCTATCAATGATTCATCCATTTGATCTGAGAATAGGTATGTGTATCTTTAGTTCTCCTATCTAGACTTAAAGTATTATCAGATTCAAATGTCTGTGCCAATCTGCTCCGCAACGTTTTCACATCCCCTGAGAACATCATCTTGTGGAGCTCTCATCCGAAACCATGAAGCTGAAAATAAAGGGCAGGCAACATTAAAATAAGACTGGTACAAGGGCTCTTGGTGATTTCCATTAAGATAAACTCTCAGGTCTTGTCTTATTATAAAGTCATTAGTCTCTCAATCAGCGACAGATTGGCTGTAATGTGTAGAAGTGAGACAGACAGCGTTACTGACCACGCAGGTGTCCAAACCACTCCATTTATGATTGACTAATTAACTCATTACATATTTGCTGGAAATTGTTTTAATTAGGCTGAATTTCACTATATGAAGAGGGGAATCTTTGGCGGCATCCAAAATCACGTACTTCGCTACTATAGGCAGTATGTGAACAATTGCTTATCCGAATTCACCGTATTCATAAAACAGTAGACAAAAAGTCTCTAGGTGATCTGCTATTTCTGGCAAGATTCTTAAGTGTGGATTCGGACACTTGACTATCCCATAAAGCCATTGGGGAGGACTGGTGAATGGCAGTGAAGCGACGCAACTGCATCTAAAAGGTCACATGAAAGTGACAGCATGAAAAATGTAGTTTGTCCAAATTTCATTTATTCTACACATATTCATACTATCTGGAACATGCACTTTCTTATGGTCTCTCTTATCTTACTTAATAATGAGTAGTAATAAAGTAACTTATTCACAAGAAGACTTTAGAGAAGAAGATTTTATAGTCTTTCATTGTCTCCTGATCAGGATAAAAGCTTGTCAGTTTTTTTTTTTTTATGAGAAAAAATTTAAATCTCACATTCCTCCTCTTGAGTGTGAGAAGATATTTATTTTCTTTTTTTTTATAAACACTTTTATTCTGCAACAATTCATTATGTTGTTTAAAAGGGACAGAAATTTCTAATGTCTAAAAAACAATGTTCTGTTGATCTTTGGACCCTTTTTATTTTCCATTGATGTAGAATTTGTTTGAAAAGGGCAATACTTGGCTCGAGATAACTATTTGAAAATCTGAGGGTGCAAAAAAATTAAATAAAACACTGAGAAAATCTCCTTTAAAGATGGAAAATAAAGTTCTTAACAGCGCATATAAATAATAATTATAAATAAAGTTTATGGAACATGATCTTTACTTAATAATCTAATGATTTTTGGCATAAAAGAAAATTATATAATTTTGACCCATACAATGCATTGTTTGCTATTGCTAGAAATATTCTACTTGTATAATTTTAATATTAAATGGTATTTATAGGCACCTATCATAGAACTCTGTTAAAAAAAAAAATGATTAGTATTTTTACGAAACGATTAATCAGTTTTCAAAACTGATAGTAAGAAATGTTTTGAAACTGAGCAACAAATCAGCATATTACAAAGCTTTCTGAAAGATATAGTGATACTGAAGACTAGAATAATGATGTTGAAAATACATCTTAGCATCACATCAATTAAATTACATTTGAGAATATATTACAGTAATTTATAGTTTTTACTGTATTTTTTTTTACATTTAATAATCTTATTATAGTTTCCAAAATTTTTACATTATTTTTTTCCTCAAAATGTTCAGGAGATAAAGTTGTTAGTTGTGCTCGTATGTGGATATTAGTGTGAATTCACCCATTCTCAGTCCGAACCCTGAATACACTGATAATCAAGCGCTTTGTTGACCAGGATCAGCCTCTGTTCAGTTGCTATGAGACGAGGCGGCGAGCATTAAATAGTTAAATTCAGAATAACTCCCCCCGCAGCCAATGTTCTCTGGTGGACGAGAAAAAGATGTGATATTTGTGTGCCGTCACGATGGTAATATCCGATAAGCAGGCGTTTCCCTTAAAACGCAATGTTTTCTGGCAATCTCCTCTTCGAGATATCAAGATAAGTCCTATAACCGGACGCTGCAGGTTTTATGCTGCAGAAATAAATGGATTCTGAACCTGGGCCGCCCTAAGCCCTTAAACTCAGGCTTTACGCCGTGTGGCTAAATCTTGCTAACACAGTGCAACTTTAAAGCTCATCAGTGAGGAAAGGAGGGTGATAAAGGAGAGGGCAGTCGCTACAAGATGCCCTCTCTTATCTCCACGCAGCAAAGTTTCCATTGATCCGCCCCGCTATGGTGTGTGTGCCGGTCCGCAGGCTGCCGAACATTACAATTCAGCTCCACCCATCCCGAGTCCATTGATCCAGTCGTGCATCTGGGAGAGAGCCACAGGAGGCCTATGAGATGGCTAATGAGTCGAATAAACAGGACGGAGTGACAAGAAAGGTGCTCACAAGGAGCGAAAGGCCTCCCGGGTCAACCGGACGGACACGTGCAGATGTGCGTTCAGATATTACATGCAACAAACATCAGGGAGGGGGGAATAAACCAGATTGTTCTTGGTCACGCAAGATGCCTTCTGACAAACAAATGGTGCTTAAATGAGCGCCCCCGATCTGTTTTGCGAAATCCGTGACAGTTGTGCTCGACAAGAGACATAAGGGAGAAATATTACACCCCTGAAACTGGGTTGCATGACTGATGGTAATAAGGTGGGTGTGTTTTGCGATAAAATCTAGCAGAACCGCAACGGGGCTGCTGTAAAACTGTTTGGGATTCAAAGCACGCGGCTCACAGGTTCACACAGTATCCCAGCCAGACTTTCAACAGACTCCTTGGAAGTGATGTTAGCGAACTCGGATGGCTAGCTCAGCTGTTTATTTGTACTAGGATCATTCCGCTTTGTCTTTGCAATCTCAACGTAAATTATTGTCGAGATAAAAAGCGCAAAAAAGCGAGATAATCTTCAGGCTTGCATTCCATTACCATTAATCAGTTTGTTGACAGTTTCGTCCTTTCGTGTTGTTCAAGTTCAAACAATAACTCTGCTAATCCAAACATTTGTGAACCGTCAGACAGAAAGACGAAGCAAAGCGCTGATCTAAGATCAGGTTTTGCCATGCTTCATCTGAGCTGAAGGAATATTAGCTGGGATTTGATTTTAAATGCAAATCAGGTGTGCCTTTCGGAATTTAGAGCTGTCGAATGTTTGGGTGTTTATGGGTTTATGAAGAGGAGAGGAGAAATATATTCCAGTCACAACCCCCCTCGCATCTGTCCCAAATGCCTGACAACTTCAAAGCAGGTTGTGACCACAATTCCAGGCCTCAAACCACCGAATATGGCGTTTCTCAGCACACAGCTTTTAGCGGAGAGCAATCAAGTGGCAAAACGTGTTTTTAAGTCTATTTCGAGTCAATAAACAGATTTTCACATATTCTGAAGAGAACGCGAGTGTCATTTGTCCATTCAAAACTCGCAGGCATGATGTTGCGAGGACATTGCTATGCAGCGGCTGATTTGTTCTTTAAATGTATTTCTATGCATGTTGCAATATGATTGCAAGGATGCTTTTCTTGCCCAATTTATCATCTGCCATGGGAAAATCATCAGTTCGATCACTCAAAAAAAAGAAGCATGCCTCTCAACAAGTCACATTTGGTATCTGTCGCAAATCACAAATAAAATTTGTTTATAATCAAATTTTTAATTTAATTTGAGATGCCTTTTCTTAAAAAATTATTTTGATCCCTTTATGCATTCATGTGCCCTACTATTAATATTATTTATTAAGCTTAATATTGTGAAATATTGTTGGATTTTAAAAACAACAGTTTGTAAACTGTCATTTGACAACTGAAAGCTGAATTTTTAACATCATTACTCCAGTCTTAAAATCATTCTAATTTGATTCCCAAGAAACACTTAGGCTATTATTATTATTATTATTGTCAGTGGTGCAAAACAAATGGTACTTCTTCATGTTTGAGTAAAGTGATTTACTCGATTTTTGCTAAAATCTCCAATTTATATGAATTTGTACGAATGATCTACAGTACAGTATACCAGTACGAATTAGCACAAATTTTCCACCTCCCATGAACTAGTACATATTGGTGGGAAGACTGTGTTTGCTTATCCTGTAAAAGCCATCTGTTTTCATCAAGCCATTCTAGTCCATGTTGCTTTAAATGCAAGGAGCTCTGCTGACTTAAATGCTAATGAGCCCTCTCTTCCATGGGATGACAAGCAGACTTCAGCCACGAAACTGGCTAACTAGCACATTATTAGAAAAGGCAACTTGCAAAGATTGAAAAGAAAAAGGAGAAAAAAAAAAAACAACCTTATACTCAATTCTTCTGTAGATGATTTGCGTGAACATGGATGCATTTAGGCAGATCAGGGATCACCGCATTCCCTTAAAACAAAAGTAACGTTAATCCTCTGTCTCTTCAGCGGCTTGGAAGTCAGGTGTAAATAATAACTGCTATATTTAATACTACATCCAACAACAAAACACCTCAGTCACTTATTCTGAGACATCTTGTCCTCTCCTGCACTGGATTCGACACAATGGGGGATAGATGACAGCTTACCCCCTATTGCATATATGATCACCTCATAAAAGTTCTACACAGGTGGAGCTGGGGAAGGTGGAGGGTTTCTGAAAAACACTGTAAACTGCTACCGCAAGCTCTAGTCCTACATTTAAATGTTGAGCAGAGAGCTCATTGGCTACCGATACAGAAGAGAACTAATCAGCTGTATCATGTGATAATGTCATTAGGTCAGATAGACTGATAGTTAGAGCTACTGGACTGCGCCATCTAGAGTTTCCTGCCAGAACTCTGTATTAATGCTTGCCTTAGTGTGTTCTTTATTTAAATGAGTAATTATAGCAAAACAGAGTTGTTTAAAATGCATACTTAACACTTGGAAACGAAAAAAAAGTTTTATCATTTGCCTACTTATTTGTTTTCAGTATTTATACATAGTCCCTTATCAACTGGAACCCACTTCATTTCCAAACCTTTAAAAACAAAACAAGCAAGGTCATAAAAAATTACGGATGTAATTATCAGCATTCCTCTTCGATATCCGGGCTATGTCCTTTTTTTTTTTTTTAAGATAAACAAAAGAAAAATAGATTTTAAAGCTGCTGGAATTACGGTTCAAAAACCAAAGTTTTAAGTAACAATGTGTTGTGCAGAGATATGCTACTGACGTAAGCTATGAACAATCAAAAAATAAATTAATTAATTTAAAAAAAGGAAATTTCAGCGGGGAGCTGTTATGCCTGCTGCTAATATGCATGTTTGAAAAAAAAACAACAACAATAAAACAACAATATCTCAGACTCCCAAAGTTTGATTCTGCCATATTACTGGCAATAAACCTTTTACTGAATAAAAACATCTCCACAATGTCCAGATCTATACAATACTGAATTGGTTGAAGGGGGTGTTGATTTAGTAAAGTTAACAGCAATCAAAATCCAGGGTGAGTCACTACAGGGGAAATAGGCTATTTAACACAGAACCATGAAATAGCTTTTCATGGTTTTATGCAGAACAAAAAAGATTGACATATTAATGGTGAGTCATTCTGCAGTATTTCAAATGGTTAAGTTCCCCTTTACAGAGAAGAAAAAAGAAGCCCACGGTACAAAGGAAGATGTGAATTACAAGGTAAATGAGATTTGTATGGATTACAATAAAATAAAAAAAAATAAAAAACTACATATTGTGTTCTCCAGATCAAATAGGTGTTTATGAGCTGCATTACATTTGAATAATTAATTCAAACCAGTTCTATGGGCGTTTCAATAGGCTTTCTTCTGAAGAAACCCACAAGGGTTTGATTCATTGGTCTTTTCAATGCTGCATTACCTCTGCATTCCACTTCTAACAGCCTCGTGTCATTTTTTTAACTTTTGTCTGTTTTGTTCCAGGAATACGTCCAACTTTCTGAGCACGATGGGATCCCATCGCTTCAGACTCTATTAACAAATTTCCTTGATTCCTAATTTGAGCGGACAGAAGCAGCCACTGTAATTATGTCAGAAATCTTCCCCATCTGACTAATTATATTTCTCATCAAAGTCTGATGATGCTCATTACACTTCCTTTCCAAGAAACGGTGATAAATAAGAGGCCTAAGACAAGCCGTTGAAAACACCGGGTTTGAGTATACAGCTTAACTATAATGCTCAGTATAAGATGTAGATAATACTATAAATTAAGGGCAATTACATACACAATGCAATACAAAATACAATCACTATTGAAGGGGATTTCTTTGTTTTCCTTGTTCGCACTGTAAAATAAATAAATTAAATATCAGTACATGCGATTTCACTCGAATATATTTCTGTAATATGCTCACTTCTCTCTACTAATGTATGCAATACCACACTTCAGTTAAGGCACTTGCTTTCAACATGCCTCCATTCTAGCATGCAATGCTCACTTTTTACATTTCAATCTGCTCCCGGTGAATAAAATCAAGTCAAAGCCTTGTTCAATACCCATTTCACAATGAAAAATGTCACAGGTAATAAAATCAATTCAGTCGCAATTATCATTTTATGCTGAATTTAAGAATTAACATTTACTTTATAATTAACGGTAGAAAATTAAATACTGTTAATTTAGTCATTTCAGTTTAAGGACTCATATTCATGTTCAAATTTAAAAGCTGCTTGTGATGGGCTTTGGTTTATCATGTGACCTTCTCATCACCACCTGCGTTTGGTGGTTATCAGTGTATTTCAAAGGTAAAAAAAAAAACAAATTTCAGTACTTTTATAGGTTGGTATATTGACATTTTATCAGTTAATGAAATTACAGTATTTAATTGTAAATTTACCTTAAAACCGTAAAGCCTAAAACGCTGTTACCGTATTTTTTTATTAATCGAATTCTGGCAACCACAGCTGCCTTTTTTTTTTTGGCTGTAAATTTTATGGATTTCTTTTTACAGCGTATAATTAAATTTTCAAAACAATTGGACTACATGCAAAACTATTTTTAGGTAGAAAATCTATTTGCATTATTTATGCTTTAAAAAGTAATTTTGTACAGTGCAATTTAGCTTAAGTTATTTCAATTAGTAATATTAAATCATTTACAGGATTATTTATCCATGTTAAAGAGAAAACACAAACATTAATCAATTCCTGCGAGACTCCACAAGATCCACAAAACTCCACAACGAAGCCCATTGAAATTCCAACAGAATACGCTTTTAAAAATGTGGCGCGTGGAACGGACACTTTAATTTGATCATGGGGTTATGTATACGTGTATGGATCAGATAAATGTTGAAATGCGAACATTCTCATTGGGTTTGTCAATGCATGAATGGTGTAAAGATAGGATACTGTACATTTGACTGAGCTGTAATCAATAATATTGTCAAACTTATCTTGTTCTTCTCTAAATCAAGCCTCTGAAATCAATACTAACCTTGGAGAATGTCATGGAAACAAACACCGATGCAAATCTGTTCAACGATAAACAACAGGCGTCCGGCTTTGTTAATAGGACACATCTGAACTCATAGATATTGATGTTATTTTGAAGTGTCTGGAGGTACAAGAATATTTTTCTGCAGTTGTTATATTATTCACTGAAGGGAAAATTGTTACACCAGGGAAAAGTATATTTAAAATGCTTTCTCAATTAAATAAATACTCGCAATTAAACCAAAGACAATCCATCATAAAAATCTAAAAACCTACATTTTTAATAACCCACTTCTTATATCTGATGTCAGTATTACCTCATCCTAAGATTAATCCAATATTATATATGAACTTCTATCCAGCTTCTTTAAATCCGCTATAGAGGAGCTTTATCCAGATTCATTTTGAGAATCTTAAACTCATATTCAGAACATCTTTGGTTGTGACTGCATGATTTCTGAGGTTTCCAAATTAGATTTAGATACCCACTTTAGTGGTAATAAATAAATGATTGATTACATTTCTGGTCTGCTTTTTAGTGCAGTGGGGAGTTTGTTTCTTTGTAAATACATTTACATGTATTAAAATATTAATTTAGATTTAATTATTCAGAACAGATAATGGCTAATCAGGCATGGCTCTCCAGTGTCTTTGCTGATTTGAGGAGAACAGCATTTTTTGTTGCTTTGAGCTGCAGCAAGGCTTGGATCACAGACTGGCTTAAATTTCACACTTTTAACTCTGGAAACCCTGTAGAGACTGAACTATAGGCTTGTGTCTGGTTGTACGCGCCAGGAAAAAAACTTAGCAGTAAGTGTAAAGAAACTATTTTTTATTGAAGGTTTTCCAAGAGGTTTTTTTTTTTTTTAAACTGGCTGCTTTTTCCATCTGGTTCTCCAAGAGTAGGGATGCCTTGTTATTGAGTATATATATATATATAATGTTTAATAATTGTATTTTCATAATTAATGATCAGTTTTTTAATTATTACGTTATTTAAAAACTAGTTATTTAGCAGTTGTCAGTATTTGATAAGATCATTTAGAAAGTTTAAGTAAATGATTAATAATTTATTTAAATTTACATGAATAAATCTTATTATTTAGACACATGATAATAGTTGTTCAGTGTGTTAATAAATGCTTTATTAACACACACACTCCTTGTCACAGTCAGCCAGCTCTGGGGATAGCACTCCAGCGCCCGACCATTTTTTTGTGTTTTTTGTCTGTTTATATGCTTGGACTCAGTCACACAAACTAATTCTGTTTACATCCCGGACTTTCATTCATGTTTCTGTGTCATCACATGTGTTCACTCATGTCTCCGCCTCGCCTATTAGTCACCACAGCAACACATTGTCTAACTCCTCCCACTGACCTAGATTCAACTGTATTTAACCCGGAAATGTCTGTATGTTGTCACGGTTCGTTGTTTCCTGTTACGTTTCATTCGTGTTCTCAGTTTTTTGTTGTTGTGCTTATTGGATTACCCTGTTGTCGATTTTGTCCGGACCTGGACTTCCCCTCTGCTTCTTCCCCAAGTACTCAGTTAAATGGTATTTCGACCCTTTTGCTTTGTTTTTCGACTCCGCCTCTGTCTTTGTCTCCTATAACGTTGTCTGCCGGTGCCGAATTTTGACCCCATGCCAGATTATGACTCCCCTAGTATTGGTAGGTTTAGGTTAGGTGAGGGGGAGGGGTTAGGAATAGGGGTGGAGTTAGGATTACTATTGATTTCAACGAGGGGAGTCATAATTCGGCAGGGAGTCAAAATTCGGCACAACACCGGC
>JAUCMT010000059.1:10670111-10681593 GCA_032357475.1 Enteromius thamalakanensis
AACAGCAAAGTTAAACACAAAGGGATACAGAATATGTTTTCAAGATGTAAAAAATAAAATCATACAACTGTACACTTAATAAATGAAAAACAAACCTTCATTTTCATAGAAAAATTTTGAAATGAATAGTTATGTATCCCTCTGTGTTATGTTTATTTTTTCTGTTAGGAAGACAAATGAGCCTTTAAATGTCTTTTGTACATTTGGATATGGTTATAAATCAAGAATAAGGCATTTATAGCTGGATTTATGAACTGCTTAATGACTATTAATGTTGGAACAATGCTTAATAAAGGATATGCTTAACTAATGATTCATAGCGTGTAGTTATTATAAAGTGTTACTGAAGGGACTACTTTAAAGGGATTGTTAAAATTTGCTGAAAATGTACTCACCCTCAGGCCATCCAAGATGTAGAGGAGTTTGTTTCTTCATCAGAATAGATTTGAAGAGGTTTGTTTCCAGTTACAATTTTTACCCATTTAGTGGTTTTCTCTTTATTATGATAGGTGGACTAATAAATTGCTGAGCACTGTATCTTTTCATTGCATTCAGTTGGCATATTTGCTTGAAAGACATTGTTAATAAAATAAATTAAAATCGAAAAAATAACCGGCCAACTAATCGATTATCAAAATGATTGTTAGTCGAGCCCTAGTCACGAGCCTCCCGGTTTTCATCTAAAGTATCTTAAAATGTGTCTCAAGGCGAGCTAAGCGATCGTGGGTTTGGAACGACATGGGGGTAAGTGACACATTTGTTCGTTTTAGGGTGGAGTAGCCCTTTAATATTGTGGTATGAATTATAAAACTAACTCTTAAACTACTAGCATTAATACAAGTAAATAACTGAGCTGTCACACTCATTTGAAATGCAGTTTGTATAATATAAAATGTTAAAATATAAGTCCACACACACAGCACTGTCAGGCCACAGGACTGCACTGGAATCAGTGCAGTCAACTGCAGACACTCATTGGCCAAACGAGCTAATCACCGCCACCTGGATTTCATTAGGTGAGCATGTTTAAATGCTCAGCTCAGCAGTGTGACAGTGGCGGTGATCAGGGTAACACCACTACCGTTTACCTTATGCCTCTTGCCTTGTACATTCTGTGTGCTAACCAGGAATACTAACCATTGTGGGAAGTTTGTGTTCCATGCTGCTTTACCAAAGTGGAGATTGCTACCACAGAGAAATCACCAAGAGCACCCGGACTTACCAGGAAACACTTACCTGGAAAACCACTCACCTGCACTACGAACACCTTGAACTACCTCAGCACAGTTCATCTGCAACTTACGTGAGTCCTATATATACTTACCTGTGGTTATTCACCATCTCTACTTACCTGTCTTCACAGACAACCATCCCGAAGACTCTCCGATAGCAGGAACCACCTGTAAAAGAGTAGAGTGGATATTTAGATCACAGATGATAGTCACATGTGTCATATGGATAAGAGATTCACTCACCTCAGGATTGCTTGACAACTGTGAACTGTGCTTGGGCTAAGCTGCTGAACGGAGTTCAGCTCAATTCTCATTCAAAGACTTTCTATAACCTTCAATAAAGTCACTCAAACTTACCATCACGTCTCCTCCTCCTTGTGCTGAGCGTTACAAGCACATAGTACAGTATATTGCGATCATACAGCTTAAGGCAGCAACCATATTTGGAGAGCTATTTCTTCTCCAGGAAATGGTAAGAGAGTGATTACGTTTGAAAGTCATGCACCCACTGTGTGTGGATGCAGCAATGTTTAATCAAACCCTAATTAAGTAAAGATTTAAATTGGACTTTCCTGTTGCCACCCCTCACAGTCATCCCACCCCCTTGCCTCTCTAAAAACTATTTTCTAGATCTGCCCCTGAAGCCACACCAGAATTAACCATTGCATCTGCAAGTCCCCAACGAGCATTCAAGTCCATGCTCTTTAAATTAACACAAAAAATTAAAACACACAATTTTGATAAACGGTAAGAATAGTGCTTAAGATACTATAAATGCGATGTAAGCGGTTTTAAAAAAGCTAGAGTTAAAAATATTTACTGTTAACGTTACTACCTCAACTTCGGCGTTTTTCTCTCGCGCTAAATCTTTTAGCTCTTTTGTTTGTTTGTTTGTTTTTGTTTTATGTTGACATAAGAAATCGTTAATATGTCGCACACCAAAATCCTAAAATGCTTCAAGTTCAACGCACTTCCGCCATTTCCATATATGGACTTCGCTCCGCGCCAAAAGATTGACCATCGAGCCACGAACACTTTATTTTACTGTTTGCATTATAGGGCTGATATATAAGAGGAAATATGATATAATATCCTGTTATTATTTTAAATAAGATCATTTTCTGCAGACCATTCAATAATATAGCCTATAATTTAATAATGAATAGGCCTACATTAAATTATTGGTTGCCAGGGACAACGGTTAATATTCAACTAATTTCCTAAATATTGCTTCCATATGATGCCTGCGATCTCTTGCTTCCATGTAATATAATAAATTAAATTCAAATTAATATTTAATGTCCCTGTATTCATGCAATTGTCAAGTGACCGTGTAATAAGCAGAATTATACAGTCAGGCAGTCAAATAAAAGACAGCATATGATCTTGGACAGGATCAGACGGGCGGATGATTGTTTCAGTATATGCAATCACATGCATTATAAAGGCTGTTTAAAGAGAGTTTCCACACACTGAGGAGATAGAGACACTTTTTTTTAGCTATTTGGCATGTTTGCAGATGAAAGCACACCGGCGGAAAATGAAAACTGTGATAAACAGAGACACAGAACAAGAGAGATGAAGAAGAGACCAACAGAAAGAGAAATTGCACAGCAGTGCTTTTTGGTTGACAAGCCAGACATCTCTGGAACAGGTAGTGCTGATCCGGAATAAAAGGCCTATTTAATCTGCTTTACAACCGACGATGCTGACCTTGCTGAAAGATTATTAAACTTTGGAAGAGAGATCTTTTACAATCACATTCTGTCGGAGCTCACCCGCGGGGATCTCGCCGGACGGGGCATCCGGAGCACCTCAGCACTGAGCTCGGTTCAACAGCGCCATCTAGTGATCCGCTGCTTAAATTGACTGCAAATTCATTTATGCCTGAAGTTGGGAGCCCTCAAAAATAATAGCTTGTAAAATATATTTAACACAGTTGTTTTTTTTTTCTTTTTCTTTTACAGCTAAGGATTATAAACAAAACTGATCAATGATAAGGCACAAATTAAGAAATGTTTCATATGTTGCCATATATATATATATATATATATATATGTATATTCCATGCCACTTTATATATCACTTATGTGAAACATTTTCAAAGGAATTTTTGTAATATCTGATATTTTTGCTGTCTGATATGTTGCCCTGTCAGGGTATAAAACTGCTGAAGTCATCAATAATTCTATGATTTATTTGACTCAAACAAATAATTAATATTCAAAATATGCTGCATGAAGTGTCCTAAAATTGAGGCACAGATATTTCTTGTATTTTTAGATTTTGGATTAATTTTGAGGGATTGGCAGAGATCAATTTCTAAACATAATGTAAAGTAATTTATGTAACAACATACAATTGTTACGTTATCCTGAAGATGTTTGTTAGATTTTTCACATGTGAGGAGCAGGGCTAGACACCCCTGTTTTACCACAAAATAAGCTACATGAAACTATGCAAGACAAAATCTACTTAAAAATGCAAAGATGCAATCAACTGGCCCCGGAAAGGCTGTGATTAATTACTCACCATCATGTCGTTCCAGACCCGCAAATCCTTCGTACATCTTCAGAACACAGATTAAGATGTTTTTAATGAAATCGGTGCTCAAGGATATTATATAGCACCTCCATGCTCTGGACACTACGCTGACAGACACACCAAATCTTCTTGCCACAGCTCGCATTGATGTGCCATCCTGGATGAGCTGCACTACCTGAGCCACTTGTGTGGGTCGTACACTCCGTCTCATGCTACCACTAGAGTGAAAGCACTAAAATATGACCAAAACATCATCCAGAAAGCACAGGAACTGAGAAGTGGTCTGTGGTCACCACCTGCAGAATCACTCCTTTATTTTGGGGTGTTTTGCTAATTGCCTATAATTTCCACCTGTTGTCTATTCCATTTGCATGTGAAATTGATGGTCAATCACTTGTGCTTCCAAAGTGGGCAATTTGGTTTTACAGAAGCATGATTAACTTGGAGTTACATTGTGTTGCTTAAATGTTCCCTTTATTTTTTTGAGCACACGTTGGTTTTTGTGATTTATGGGGACTCGTCATAGGCGTAAATGGTTTTTATACTCTACAGACTGTATGCGCTATTGCCCTACACTGACAAGAAACTACATTTTTAGTATGTACACCATTTAGTATGTTTTTTTAAGCCTTTTGAATTACAGGGACACTGAAAATGTCCTCATAAATCACCTTCATATTGTAATACCCATCTCATACTCATTGTACAAATTAGTGTCCTCATAAACATGCACACACACACACACCATCAAAAAGACAAACAACCATTTGTCATTTTTTTGTGTTTATTTTCAGTGTACTTAAAAAATACTGGATCTCGCCAGCACTCACTATCATTGGCTATAATGTGATCCTCCCAGAGAAAAGAAACAAGAGTACCGGTCAATACAAGACATTCATACAAAAAGTGTTTTTAACCCAGAATGCTACCCAGAATCCATACTGGAGAGAGACACAGTTAAACAGTCACAACAGATGGCTATGATTAAAACACCCACACACAAAGCAAAAATAGGCAAACACAGCTTCCACCAAAATATGCCTACTCTGAATATAAAGTTTTGCATACTTTTCTTTGTCCTAATACAACACATTTGTACAGGCACATCTTTATTCAGACCTACAATACAGTTCCCGAGAGCACAGTAAAATAAAAAAAGAAAGCAACAACTTGGGGATTTTTTTTTTTCATACTATCTGCTTGAAACATTCACACAAACCAATATGAAAAATAAAAGAGATAAACATTCCAAAATAAAGAAGAAAAACTGGGCAGCAAAATTTTTGGTTTTGCATGAGTGATGCACTTCTGGCTTTCATCGCTACTGTTGTTTCCTATTCTCCGATTTTTTTTTTTTTACCCACTCTAAAGTATTACATGTATATAATTTCTTAGCTTTATATAAATATTTACAAACATCACTTAGTTGTGTCCCATAAGAATATTTTTATATAAAAAAGTAGATAACATGTTAATGCCAAGGAGGAGAAGCTTGCATTGACATTACAATAACTTAACCGTTAAAAAAACAGAAGAAAAACAACAAAACATTGATACAGTAAGTGCAAAAGCCCCTTCCAAAAGTCTCTAGCATGGAAAAATCAAGGCTTTGCACGTGATGTAGCACCAGATGGGTTCGCACCTCAGTGCAGTTGAGAAATTACCTTGGAGTAGAAATATTCCAGGAGGTCGTGTGCGGTACAAACCAAAAAAATAATAAATTAGTGTTGGATAATTTAGGATGATGTTATATACAGCCAGAGTTAAACACGAGGCGTTTCGTGGATGGTGATGGAAGTGTAAAGGAAAGTAGATGGCAGTGTGTGAGTTCACAGCAGTCTTGCAGCACATTACAGGAGAGTGAAGGCGCTCTCACATTCGTCCGTTGAGAAGCTCGCTGGCTCTTAACAGAATTGGGAAGGAAGGGCCAGTCTGATACGGGAGCGTAGCGTCGGGTAAACGTGGGGCTTGATGAAACCCTCCAACATGGACCTCCGTTAATCTCCAGCGCCTAAGTCCTGGACAAGGCTCAAGTGGTTCATGGCACGGTTGAAGGCGCTTTGCACAGCTTTACGGATGCCTGACGTTCTGCCTTCCAACATTTTGCTTCGGTCTAAGGTCTTGTCGATTCCGAACGGTACCATCTTGGATTTAGGAAGCCATTGCCTGAAGGAGATTCAAAAGTACCCAGTTATTATAAAATGCCATCACAAGCAGATCATTTTTTCATGTTTGAAAATACCAATTCCCACCAATTTCCATTACTTTAATTATAAAAAAAGAAGCATAAAGCTCTGTTCTTTACCCGCTAGAATATAAAAATTCATTTGAATATACAATAATTATATTAGTCTTGGTTTACCAGTGCACATTTAAAGATTCTTAACTCAATACACAATTACTTGTTTATGAATGAAGTTTACCACCTGCCAGTAGACTTAACTGACATTTAATTCAACTATTTATTATTTCCTCTAATTCAAGTGGAAAACAATTTCTCATTCCACACTGAGACATCTGTTCCCTTTTAACACAAACTCACTTCATTTGGTTTTGTTTATGCAAAAATAAAATCTTAATTTTGCACCTTGGGTAAATGTATCTTGATTTAAGGATGCTTGGCTATTTCTTTAAAAAAAGACAAAGATAACTTTGATCAATGCATGCAACATGCTTTAACTTTGATGATTTTAGACTTTTAAAGATGTTTTAATGCCTTAATTTGCTTAAAAGGTGAATAAAAAGACCTGCAGAAACTCTTAATATATTATATATTTTTAATATACATTTATGCTAATATATTTTTATTTTTAAAATGCCTCATTCTTACATATTTGTAAAATTACATTGTCATTGTACAACTAAAGAAAACGTCAGATTAAATTATTAGAATTCAATTTTCAACATTTTTGTTAATTTTAAAAAATAATCAACATTTTATTTGCTACAAAAAAAAACATTGGACTATACAGTTTCCATTAGAAAACGAATGACATTTTTTTTAAAAGGTTAAACAAAAAAATTAAAAAACAAAATACTGATATTATAAATCTACTAAAATTATTTAAAATACAGTAATACGTAAATACCACTTTTTTTAAACAGAATGTTAAAAGAGAAAAATATTTTTGAATCACGACTTCCAAAAATATTAATTTCAGTATGTGATAAAATAATATTAACGTACATAAAATGACATGGCTTACATAATTAAAATACTCTGAAGCAATCTTAAATACCCTAAAAATATTAAGCAAAAAACTAATCCTACTTGATACTATTCAGTGCTTTGCTACATGTGTTGTTAAAAGCACTGTATAAAAAAATGCAACTTGACTTAATTGTGACAAAAAAACCCAATTCGTTTCTCACCAGTTGCGTTTGCTGTCGAAGAAGCGGACGAGGAAGAGTTTCTCCTTGGACCTGAACTGCATCAGCTCTCCGACCCTGAGCACGTCCCGTGGAGGGGTGGGAATGTACTCGTCGTTGAGATGGCAACCCGCCCGAGACATCTGAGGATCTATGATCTACATGTGGGCAGAGAGGCCGTCAACACAACAAAAACCTTTCAACGCGCATCTCGAAAGACCTGGTAACCTGGTAACTCAGAGTGTGCCTGTGACTGCTAATGTGTAAACTGTTGGAAATGGGAATGGTTGCCACAAAACACAGGAACGCACGCACACCTACGTTCACGCTCGCTCACGCACACACACAGAACAAATGTATGCACATACACATCCTGGTTGTATCATCTGGCAATAATGTTATGGTTGAGTGTTGGCCACTGAGGAGGCTGATGCATGAAATAATGAAGAGGAAGAGAAGGAGAACCAGTCTCTGACGGCATGCACACATGCACACTCACCAAGGCAGGATAGGAAGGATATCCACTAAGTTTGGCCCAGACTAGTTTAAGGGGCTCCAGATTTAGTGGTGTAGTGTTAGAAGGCATCCAAATATTGCTGCTGTCAATCTCTATGAAAGTAGGAATAATGGAAAGTTATGAGGGGTTCACCGTAAAAAATGGTGCAGAACACCTCAAGAGCCACGGCAGTATTTAGCCAATCAGAAATCGGCAGCGGTGGGTCATTTCTTTAACGGAAGCATGCCGAGCCATTCACCAGACACTATTATGCCCCAAATGTCAACTGCAAAAATTCAATTAATTATTATTATTATTATTATTATTATTTAATTAAAACAGAATTAAGAAAATAGTTTTGGTTTGGTCTGGAACGTTCAAACATGTCACGTGACTATCGAGCTCCACTCAGACTCTGACATGCTTGCGAGTCAGAATGCAGAAGTAAGCTTTGTGTTTCTGGGAAAGCGCGTGGCAGGCCAAAAGATTTCACTCAGCATATTAATAGTAAGCAACCAAGGAAATCGTTCAAAAAGTACGGTTTGGGATGAAATTACTTTTAAAGGGTTAGCTCATCCCAAAAAATATTAATTCTTACATCATTTACTCACCCTCACGGAGTTCAAAAGCCACCATTTATTTTTCTTGAACACAATAGGATACACTGATTCTTCCTGCTTTTTTCTATGCAAGAACAGGGAGTCAAGCTCCAAAAATAGTCCATGTGAGGTTTCTAAAATTTCTGAATTTCCTCTCAATTGGGTAAAGAACTCGTCAACATTTAAGCCTCAGCTCACTGAAAAAACTATACCCTATGCTAAAGCATTATTGGCAAAATCTGATTATGTAGATTAAAATAATAAATACAGATATTGCTAAATATATATATATTAGTGAATTAATCAGGTGACTAGTGAAAAATCTGATATCGTGACAGCTCTAGTTTCAATTCTATGAAAAGTCCACAGCAGAATGATCACAAAGAGGAACGATATCTTTGGAATCACTTTCAGCTAATGAGTGACAAAAACACTGATGGCCAATCAAAATCCATCTGACTTTATAAAGCATTTAAAGTTAAAAAAATAAAAATAAAACGGGTGCACACTTGGAATAAAACGTTATTGGCCAATGGTTTGGATACTAATCTGACTCATATTTATTGTGAGCTTGGATCACTTTACAGTTTCACTAAATGGGCACAAATTAATATTTCACGAGGTAAAAAGTTATTAGGAATCACATGAGGCTGAATAAATGATGACCATTTTTATTTTCAGATGAGCTTTCCTTTAAAATGTGTCATTTTAAGAGCAAACGTAAGCAGCAACTACCCAGAAGGACAGGATAAGTTGTGATGATTATTAAAACATGAGGGTTTCACACATGCAGACACTAAGGCAGTACGCAGCGCTCTTTGTGTTAGACAAAGCCATGAAGAGCAGGTCAGTGGCAAAGCAAGCAGAAGGAAGGACAGTGAGCTTCCACAGAGCTGACGGACACCAATGCAGCTGCCAGAACGGGTCCGACCCGTTTCTCTGAACTGAAGGATGGGGCTGGTGTAAAATCCCACAAACCCACTTACGCCTGCAAAAAGCTGGACGCTCACCTGCAGCCAGCTTGTTGGCTTTGGAAATGTTCCCTGGTTCCACGCAATTGACCAATTCTTTTTTATCGTCCGTCGTGTTTCGCCTCGTCATCGCCAGCTTCCCTTTGCCGCTCTTTGCATGACTGACATCACTAAAAAGACAGGGATTTAATTAATCAGGCCATGAAAAAAACTGTATACTAAATGTCTTTCATTTAATGTACTCGTTCCCACCTGGTGTTTTCCTGTATGCTCCCGCTTCCGCTGGAGGAAATGCTGGACTCTGAAGCACAGCGGCGACGAGGCTCTGACGGCCGACTCACAGTTAGCCCTTTCTTTGGCTCAGAAAAGCCATTGGACAAACCTGTAAGTACAAAACAATGTTAGTAACATGCCCAGGGAGGGAAGGAAGCGGTGTTTCTGGAAAATCAAAAGAAATAGCCGTTTACCAGTATCCAAGCGTTTAATGGGACACTCGTCCTCGTCACCCTGACTGTCTCCGCTAGCACTACGCGTCCTCTTCCTGCGCTGGAGAAGGGTTTCAAGGCGAGGGATGACCACGGACAGGAACGTCTTAGTGCCCAGCTGAGGGCAATCAATTGAGGATTCACTCATGTTTGACGGCTTCTGTGGACTCTTTGACTTTCGAAACAGCACAGCCGTTCGCCGGTTGACCATATTCGCTGGTTCAGTAAGAGTGGAGGTAGCGACCATAACATTGTTTTCAGAGGGAATAACGTCAGAGGAGAGACCGTTTAGAAGTGAGGTAGAGAATGTCTCGCCGTCAAATTTGACCTTTTTCGGGCACTTTTCAGGGCTGGGCTCTATGGGTTTCAGTGTTGGAGGTTCACAGGGGCTGTCTGAGCTTTTCAGGAGTGGCACAGAGTCTGAAGGCTCAAGTTTGGGAGGTAATGACTTGTCACCTGTAATGAGAGATTAAATATTTAATACAAACCCATTTTGAAGAGTATAACAATTTATAGAGGAAGAGAATTAAAATGCCCCTTCATACTGAATAGTTTTATTCTATTTTAACCTTTTTTTTAAACGTGTTTTTATTTAAATAAATTTAAATATTTAAAATGTTTTTCTAAATAAAAAATGTAAATAATTTATTTAAATTTTTAAAGTTATTGTTCTATTAATACAAATGTCCTCATGTATATAGAGATATACATAATATACACATACAATTAATTTTAAATGAATATGTACATGTAATAATAACACTAATATGAGGTCTCAGAAATTTGAGTCCCATCATTTATATAGCTAAATTGCATGTTAAATTAAGTGGTTTTAATTACTGTCAGCCAACAAAAAATCCTAATGTGATTCAACAAAACTGCACCTTCTTCCTCAGTGGTTTGTGGGAGAATAAGAGGCGCTTTTTCCTCTTCCTCTGGATTATTCTGCTCCAATGAAGGGGGCTCCGTTTTGTGACCCATTTCCATTCGCACATCACTAATGGTCTTTTTGAGCAGCTTGAGCCGTTTGCTCCGGGAAGGGCATGACTTCATGACAGTGGTTAAATCCAGCATCTCCAACAGCTTATTCAATTGTTCCTCCTTAGACATGTGCTTGCGATTGGCTGGGTTTAACAGTCGGTCAACTGGAACGAAGCAGAATAAAATCCATGAAGTTCACCCACAAAACCAAAATCTGTGATGTTTTGAGTAGTCCAAAACCAAGGAGAAACATAACGTATGGTCTTACCTTCATCCCAGGTCAATGCTGGAGGTTGCTCTATCTTAGGAGGCTCAGCGAGGTGCATTCCACTGGCGAAGTCAAAGCCTATCCTTTCGGCATCCCGCCGAGTCTTCCTGAGGATCACTCCACCGTGATCTCGCATACGCACAGCAGCGCGGTAGAAAAAGGTGTCCTTGGCGTTGTACTTCATGCAGTTGTTGATAATGAGGTTGAAGTCATCCTCAAACTCATCCAGGTTCATATACCCATGGGCGTCAATGCGCTTTCTCATTGTGGAGAAGTCCATAGGGTGTTTGATGTGGTCTAGATAATCAGGAACCTGTTCATAAGAGAAAAAAAATTATAAAAAATCCGTGGAATAAAACTACAAATTACATGGACACAAAAACAGTTTGGTTTTTAAACACCGATGCAAAAACCTAATTATGGCAATGTTGTGAGTAACACCTTTCCTAATATAAAATAGCAGCTTAATATATTTATGTATACCAAGCCATTTATTTACATATATATGTATGCATGTGTCTTATATATTATATATAT
>JAUCMT010000059.1:10681693-10708351 GCA_032357475.1 Enteromius thamalakanensis
AAATAAACGCAAATAATAATAAAACTACTATTTAAAAAAACAAATGGGTTCTATATTACTATTTGACTAAAGCTAAAATAAATCACTAAAATTTAAGTTTAATACATATATGTTTTCAATTTATAATGTATATCAAAAAATTTTTTATAAACATCCAACGTAAACAAAAATTAAAAAAGGAAGAAAATGCTACTACAATTTTTTTTTAAGAGTACAACCAAGAAGAGAAGAAAAATTGTATTTGTTTTTATGAAAGAAAATGCACCAACTTATTTTCTAAAAACTAAAGCGAAACAGTAATCATGTCAAATTTTGTACAATACTGATCAAAAAAAATTCTTCACATCAAGAATCTTCATGTTATTAAAATTCTACAAGTTTGAGAAGTTTAGCATGACAGACATACCTCTGCGATGCTGACTGGCTGGGCAAAGATTTTAGACTGGTCTTTCTCCTGCAGCTGATCCAGCACTGCTCGCAGCAGGACAGGGAATGGAGTGAGCTGCATCTCTAAAACTGACTGCTGCAACCTCATCTGCATGTGGGGAAGGATTACATTGACTGTAGCAAAACACACTTTTCATGCAGCTTCACTCATTAGGAATAACAAAAGTACCAGTGCTATGATACCAAGTTGACAATAAGTTACACATAATAAGGCTAAACATTTATTTGGTTCTCTTCCACATGATGTCACCACCATACCTCCTCTCTCTTTAGCTTCTCCCTCTTGCGGATGAGCTCCAACAGCAAGCGAGCGCGCTCCAGGTCATGCCGTAAACGATGCCAGTCCTTTAACTGCTCTGTCAAAGCTTGACGGTCCTCAACATATGGCGCCTGTGATTCAAAAACACAAATTCTGGCTCAAAATTCATATGCATATGACTAGAGCTGTCAGTCACTGCGGTCCGAAATAATCAGACCTGCATTTAGTCATTACATTACCTGTTCTGGTTCTTTTTGTGTCTGTATGGCAGTCTGCAGGCGCCTTATTAGCGGGACGCCATTTCTCGACTGCCTTTTGAGCATCCAGTAACTCAAAACCCGTTCCACGAACACCTTCTTCTTCTGGACAGAAACTTGATTGAGGATTGTGTTGAAACTGTAAAGACAGAGGGAATCACAGAGTGTTAAAACCATTCAAAACAGGGATTCAGAAGGTTTTTGCAGGAAACAGTTTAACCTACCTTTTAGGTGTGATACTAGGCCCAGAAACCGTCGGAACCACTGCAGCAGGCTCCGATTCTGGCTTTTTGTTCTTCTTCTTCTGGCATCCCTTTGCCCTTTCCCTGTGAGCAGCCTTCTGACATAAACCGTTTTTGGGTTTGGAGTCCTCGTATATAGTGAGAGGTCTCCTCACACAACCGTTAGGTGTATGAGAGCAACAGTATGCAGTCTTCTTCACTGAGAACGTAGTAGCTCCTGATTCTGTGACCTCTTTGATGGGATCCATCTTCATGTAGAGGCCGGCTTTCTGAGCGCAGCTCACGTGGAAAGCCGTGTAACAGTTGGCCTTGCTGCACTGAATGCAGGCACCCACTCCTTTCTTCTTGCACAGGTAACAGGTGAGTTTCCAGCGGGCTGGGGGAATGTTCGCCACACCGTCGATGGGTTCGATGAAAACCGTATTGGTAAAACCAACTTCGGGGACCCAGATGGCGCAGACCACATGTCCCCAGCGATCATCGTCCGTTCTCTTAAGCGCACCACCTTTATTCGGACAGAATATGCACTCTGCGAGCTGGGAGGGAGAATTTAAGCAATGGCGGCAAAGCCAGCGGCCCTCTGGGATGTGGGGGACTCCGTAACACTCCTGATGCACGGCGAGATTGCACATGTCGCAGAACAAAATTGCATTACTGTTCTGGCACTCGCCATCCATGCAGATGCAGCACACAGCGTCCTCGTCAATAAGTGGCTGAGGGTCTCCTTGGCCCTGGCTTTCGAAGAAAGACTCCTTCTCAAAGCGGTCCATGAGGAACTCAAAGAGGTTCTGAGACACCTGGCTGTAGCCATCGGTCTTCCTCTTCTCGTTGATCAGCTCCAGCCATGCATAGTCTTCCTCATCCATGTCGTATTCCACGTCCTCATCGAGCTCGTCCAGCGTCTTCTCCACGTAGGTGTAATATGCCGAGGGCCTCCGCGGCACCGCCGGGAGGTTGTACTCCACCGTTCGGATCTTTGGCTCCGGTAGCCTGCCCTGAGCTGGCAAACCCTGCACAGTCGTCAACGCAGCGCTCTTCTTCTGCTGGTTGTTTTTGAGCCGCACCGAGCGCACAAGGACCTGCTGCGGCTTCTCCGTGTTCTCCTTGTTGCTGGTGCACTCGCTGATCTCCTGAGCTAAAGGGTCGTCGCTGTCGATGACATCCAGTTTGTCATAAATGCTGAGCCTGTGCACGCGGCCGTCGATTTCCAGCTCGACCATACGCTGAGCCTCGGCGTACGTCAAGGTCTCACGGTTACGTGAAGGTTTGATGGGCGAGGAAGGCCTCTGCGGGGTGGCGACACGATTATGCCGAACCTTCTTCCTCATTTTGAATGCCACAGAGGAACTGAAGTCAAAGAAATGCACACGTCAACTTTCAAAACCACAGTCAAAGCCATCATTTGTACCCCATACAGATTACATTTCATTTCTGGATTGAAGTGCAAACACAGAAGCTAAGACTGCATAATTATTTGATTTTCTAATCGCTATTACAGATACTACAATTATGTAATCATTTGTAAAGTAAATCGTTCAAAGATCCTACAGATTATCTTAAAGGTGTTTTCATTTTAGTTTTTGTATAAAATTATTAATACCATAATTCAGCTTTTTTTTAATTTAAAGAATAAATCAATCCAATGTAGAATACTATAGAAAAGCAAAAAAAAGTTTTTCAGTTATAGTATTTGTTTATGCAAAAATATGGCATGCAGTTGCTTCAAACAATGGTATAGCCTACACATCATTCAATGTAAATTGTGATAATCGTACTAATCACAATTTTAAGGGAATAAATCAACAATTTTGATTTTTGTCAATCACGCAGCCCTAACAGATGCTATGCATCAACCAAGCAACGATGTAAACAGCCATTTACACCAGGAAGGTTAACTACAGCAATAGCTATTTTTAGCATTCACACCAACAGACAATAATGCCCTGTTTATTATAAGCACTTGCTGCAGATGTGTGGTCAGTTGCTTTAAATGCTGAAGGTTATCCTGGCTATCAACATATGTATTGTTCATCAGCTGAAAGAATTGTACTGTTATTGATAAGCCGTGTTTAAACCAAGAATGCTTTCAATTCTTAGAGAATAGTGAAATGCACAACTATAAAAAACAACACAAAGGAACTAGGCTATATCATTGAAATTTAAACTATGTTTCCAGGATTAAATAGCGGATGAACAGAATCAGAATTAACTTTTAATTGACATCACCCAATACATGACAACATTTTAAAATTACATATTACAGAATCCTACAAATAAACCAGAAGAGGACAAAACTGTAGCATGCTTATAATAAAAACAAGGCCATTGAGTGGTCACTCATATACCTATTGTTCTGGGTGTGAATGGGTCTTAAGCAGGTGCTGCAATTGACCCTTCCTAGGGAGTTCAATTGACAGGCGACTGATAATAAAACTAAAACTGCCATTTTTGTCCGACAAACAAAACAGGAGAATAGAAGTCGGTGGACTTTTATTTGATTGTGTGTGTATTTATATCCATTTATAGTTGAAACAAGATACTTGTGTGTGGCTGTGCAATATGGTCAAAATAATCATATTGCGATTTTAGCAACTGTTTTTGCATTTTCAAACAAGCTTAATACATACATCCTAAATGTATTAAGTGCATAACAAAACATTTCACAATGTATGAAATAACATTTACTGACAATGTATGTGCATGCATCATATCTGTGCACATATGATAGGTAACTGCTTCGGTAATTTCTTTGTGCCGTTTCTGAATAAAAAGTTCTGATAAAAAAAAAATATATTAATAAATAAAATTGCAGCTTTATGCGATTTAGTAATTGCATGCGAATTGCGATTTTTTTTTTTGCGATTAATTTTACAGCCCTACTTCTGATGTTCATTCGTGTTTATTTCATGCCACAGCTAGTAGAGAGGAAGTAAGGCGCTACAATTTAGTGTCTGATTTTGTAAAAAAAAAAAAAAGGAAAAGAGAGAAAAAAGTGTTTTGAACCATGAAGGCAAGTCAAAGGATCATTAAACTTTGGACAAGAATTATGCATCTTAACCTCATTAAATTCAGCAGACAGTGAAAACTGACAAGACTTGCAGCATCTGATGCTCCATTAATGGCGCTGAATCATATACTGATAAAGCTGCTTTTAAATTGCTTTGATAACTGCAGCGTTTTAATTATAGGCCTATAACTCAAATATTGAATAATATTTTTAAAAATACCTTTTTCAAAACATTTTCAGTGAGCTCTTTAATTACCCTCACAGTGTGTCAGTTATGCAGTGAAGCGCTATGAAATTGTGGGACAAATTAATACTAATACTAAATTTAATAATAAAAGCAACCTAGTGACAGTAATATCCCTAATAATATGATGAACGCAATAGGCCTAAGTGAATTGTAAATGCCAAATAATCTTAATATTACCTATTCAATCTCTGGCTATCGTTTATATATATAACCATCGTCTTTCTAAGCACCCCAGCACAAGGAAGTTGCCCACCGTGTATTTTTCACTGCGAGAGAACATGATGGGGGGCATCTAAATGTTATAGTTAGTTGGACATAGCAACAGTAACTAAGGGGGCGGGTCTTTCCGAAGGACCAATTCTGTTTTCTGCTACTTTAAATACTCTTAAGTTGTTTGGATTCTTATTGGCTGTCAATGATTTAACAGTACACACCAAGTGTCTTTCCTGTCTGGTTTTATCTTTGCATTTGTGTAGTGGATTTCTCAAGGACTATTTTTAAAACTTTCTGATTAATGTCCTTGGTGTGAACATAGCACATCCCATCTGGTATCCATAGCAACCCAAACCCAAGTTGGCATGGAAACAGAAAAAAGCGCGTGCGTTTGTATTTTTGTCTATCTCTGTCGTTTCGCCATCTGACGTAGTTTATATGATTAAAATGTAAAAATGTAGTACAACAATATAAAACGTGCTTGGCAATTTGAATGTCGTTTAATTTACTATTTTTATTCAAATCCATTACTGTCTTTTTAAGCTGACACAGTCTGACACATTAACCCATTTAACTAAGCAATTGGCGTTTAACTGATAACAACCATGGTTTACATCCAGGCTTTCGTTTGTTTGAGGGGGGCAGGGCAGAACAAGGCCAAACACACTGGACTGGAAAGAAAACACACACAAAACTGAGCAGCAAGGGCACACACTGGATCCGGCGGCCTGCTGGCGGCTGTGCTAGTGAGCTAATGCTGTTTGGAAAGACCCACCGACATTACTGCAAACATGGCGTCAAACAAAACAAAACACGCGATGTAAAACGTGAATGCAAACGCCCTTTAAAGATGCAAATAAAAAAATGAACCCCCAGATACACTGCGGTTCGTTCTTACCTTTGCCGTTGACGTTAAAAGGAGCTTTAAAGGCAGTACGGCCGAGCTAAAAGCAGCAGCGCTGTGGCCTACTGAACAGCAGTAGGTTTAATCCGTGCACGAGCCGCGCTACCGTCCACCAGCTGCTTCTCCGCTGTATTCCGAGGGTAATATGAGGTATCCGTAACGGTCTGCCGAATCCAAAAACAAGCATTTAAAAGCCGGAGTCACGCGCTCAAGATAACAACAGCTTGACCATACTAAAGCGCCTGTTTTCACTCGTTAATGGGCTGGCCGTATGGGCACTATGCTAGCAGGCTAGCTCGCCTCTCTTCCCCCCACAACAATGCGGCTGCAGCTCTCCATCGCCTTACGCACTGTGTCATCACGTACGGCGCAATACGTGCAACGTCACTACGTTCCGCGGCAAAAATAAGGAAGTGAGCGCTAGACAGACCACAGCGGCTTGTTTTTAGCCAAGGTTTGTAATGGAAGCGATGTATTGCGTGATCTAGTTGCGTCAAGTTGTTCAGTTACCTTTTTTCTTTCACCCACAGATTAGATAGGGTATGCAAATTTTTTTATATATCTTACATTTAAGCGTTTGTACCAAAAGAGCGACACGCGACTTTGTGTTTGGGAACTTCTAAATTAGGTGCTCAAGTCTTAGCTTATAATTGTTTTCCAACAAATAAATAGTCACAACAATTTTACAAGAAACAAAACAAATTAAACGGTTTCAAACACATATATAATAAAACACAGAAACCAATCAACAAAAAAACAACTCATATTTACAGATGTGCACAAAATTTAAAATGTATACTTACTGCAAAAGATTCACTCTCTTAACAATAACTTGTTTGGTTTGCATTAACAGCTTGTTAAGTCGTTCTTCTTTTTGTCACCCTCACGGTCACCAAGATAAAACTTTTTCAACCTCCAGGGCTGCGTGTCCCAAAAGCATCGTAAGCCTAGGTTTATCGTAGCTCCATTGGTTTCAATGGGTCTACGATGTACTTAATCTTACGATGCTTTTTGCTCAGTTGTGTGCACATACACTAGGATTTCTGCTTACAGTCTCTACAATAGGAGTATACGAACACAGGGAGTCAGGCACAGCCACTGACTGGAGATTGGTTTGTTCTGCAAGAGCTTCACTGTAATTATCTATGAAAGATAGAATGTAAAAATCAGAACAATGTGAAACGGAGGCCATAAACACACACCATTGTTCACCCAGATTGAAGTTACAACCTCAACTTCTTCAGTGTCAACAAAGCTGACTACGTGGCACATGAAATGAAAAATCTGCAATGAAAACACAAATGTGAAAAAACAGCTTATTAAAGAAATATACAGTGTATTCAGACCCCATTGCATTTTTCACTCTCTGTTGCATTGCATTTTGTATGTTCATTTTTTTGCCTCATTATTGAACACACATCACCCCATATTGACAGAAAAACACAGAATTGTTGACATTTTTGCAGATGTATTAAGAAAGATAAATTGAAATATCACATGGTCCTAAGTCTTCAGGCCCTTTGTTCAGTATTGAGTTGAAGCACACTTTTGATCTGATACAGCCATGAGTCTTTTTGGGAAAGTTTTTCTTGTATTTGGGGATCCTCTTCCATTCCTCCTCTCCAGTTCTGTCAGGTTGGATGGTAAACATTGGTGGACAGCCATTTTTAGGTCTCTCCAGAGATGCTCAATTTGGTTTAAGCCAGGGCTTTGGCTGGGCCATTCAAGAACAGTCACAGAGTTGTTGTGAAGACACTCCTTTGTTATTTTAGCTGTGTGCTCAGGGTCATTGTCTTGTTGGAAGGTAAACCTTCAGCCCAGTCTGAGGTCCTGAGCACTCTGGAGAAGGCTTTGGTCCAGGATATCCCTGTACTTGGCCACATTCATCTTTTCCTCGATTGCAACCAGTCGTCCTGTCCCTGCAGTTGAGAAACACCCCCACGGCATGATGCTGCCACATGTCTATGACATTACGACTGTTTCACACTAATGCCGTTTGCCACGCAGTGCTTTTATTTACACAGAACGCGTTTGCAGTCCACTCCTTGTCTGCAGCTATTTACCACAAAATATTTATCCATTATTTTATTTCAAATCTAAACGTTAGACTATACTGAAAGTGTTACTTCAGCTTTGTGATCTTTTATTACAGTACACTTACACAATCTTTCATATTCGTGTTTAAACTCAATTAATATAAACAACTTACTGAATGCATTTGGCTTCTACATGTTGTGTTGCTCAAGCAAGTTGAAGCACATTTAAACGTACAGGATATAGCCTAACCCACTTTTCTTGCATTAGGCATAAATATTATAAATTGTTTTAATTATTACATTTTTAAATAATTTTTTTTAAAACATAATCATGTTTTATTTCCTAGAAGGTTTCAGTAAATAAACTTTTCTTTAATTAAAAGATATAGTGTCTGCTATTTCAACAAATATAGCGTGTTTTAATAAAATTAAGCAGACATGTCTCTGTTTTAATCTAAATCAAATTCATGCCAAATATTTTTTATTTACTCTTCGGCTAATCAAAACTCACCCAGATCTCAGCCGAATATTTTCTTTTTTCTGGCGGACCAAAATCCAGCCACTGGATACGATTTGCTTTTAGTTCTTTTGGTTGGACGAACTCCAGCCAGAGATCAAAAAAAAGGGGGTGAAAAAAAGATCATTTTAATCAAGCGTTCTATTTACGTTACCGGAAGAATGTTGGTTCATAACTTTTTTTTTTGTGTGTGAGAACCAGGACGTTACCCTAAGTTAGCTGGGTGTACCATAATTACAAATCATGGAAGTTACGGACCAAAAAATTAGGAAAATTTTGACTTGCAATTAGTTTCGCAACTAGTGGAAAAAAATGTATTTATTGAATTATCAGTTGTTGACACATTATCAAGTTTTATGGTTGTGATGATTATGCACTCATATGTTAATGTAAACTCTAAGCTGTGATAAATTAGTTATCTTGAGGAAACTGCTCCTGTTACAAGTCCTCGTATCAGTCCAGCCGGCCATATGGTAAAGAATGGAGAAATAACCCAAATTGATCTTTCCATAGAAGAAGCAATTGTTTTGTGGAAAACTCTCTTTTATTACAGTAATATACTGTAAGAGCCATGTCAAATGCATTTGTAACTGGTATATTTGAAACCTCAGTAACAGTAGGTAGAGTTGAATAATCTCAGGTGAATCATGAAATACATAACAATGAATCATTAAGCCTTTAACAGCTCTCTGACAGTAATGCTTTAACGCCAATGTGTCATCACCTTTGCATCCCCATTGACTAATGTGAGTAATGTTAACTACTCAGCAGGATGTTTGGGCAGTTCATGTAAGCGGTGAGTCACTTTATAGCTACTTCCTCATCTTCAAAATTAGATTATGGAAGTTGACTGTAAGAAAAAGGAATTTTTAAAATAATTGGATGTTTATTTATTTTACGAAATATTGTAAGCTATTAGCCATGTTTCTACCAATCAGTTTAAGCAGTTTTTATTTCACTGTGTAAAACAGCAAATTAAATCATAAGGATGTTAATTTAAATGCAAACAGACACCATGATATACATATGAAAGGAATTTATTGTGTCCAATATAAAAAAATAAATGTTTCACCAGTTCAAAAAAAAAAAAAAAAAAAAGTTCCACACTGTCACAGTGGAAGGACTAAAACACATTTTTACTTCCACTTCACATGGAGAAAAAACTGATTCTAAATTTTACACTACATCAGAAAATGGCATCACTAAACATCTCAATCATATATTTGTATCAGTATTAGATAGCTTTAGCGTGTCTATGATCCTTTAGGTTAAACTAAAGATAAGCCCAAGAACTCTTTACATTTAACAATTTCAATTTACTTTTTGCAGATGGTATAAAATGAATAAATAAATAAATAGCCACTGAATGTGGAATGTTTGTATTGCATGAATAAATAAGATACATGGAAGAAAATTTACATAAATACAATACTAAAAAAAAAAAAAATCCAAAAAGAGAAAAGGGGAAAAAAAGAAATAAGGAAATAGGTGTGTCCATGAATATTGCATTGATTGTGCACATCACTCAAGTCTCTGCTAAGCAAAGTCTAAAGAGTGATGACAACAGAGATGAATTAGTGGAAGACATTCAGAGACCAACAACAGAAGGGAAAACCATTGAAATAGTGAATATGAAATGGCAGAGCAGCAGAGATACGGTTAAGAGAGTAGTAAGTGTGTACTTCAAGTATTCGACCACTAGAGGGCAAGGGAGACCCACCACATAACTAGATACAGTCTTTGAAGGTTCCCATGAATCATGGGGAGTTCCCCTAAAATCCATGAAAATCCACCTGGTGTCTGTCGTGACTTGAATCCCATAAAAGCAGCTTTCCAAAAAAGGCACCGAAAACTAAAAAGATAGTCTAAAAAAGGAAAATAATGTCCAAGCTCTATAAGAGCAACCAGTAAGATCAAAGGACCACTAGCATTGCTGCTCACGCAATCCCTACGGGTAACAACTCACCCTTATCAAGAAAAACAACCAAAAAAAAAAAAAATAATAAGAAATGACATAACATAAACCTCCTGAAAGTCCTGATAACCAACAGACTGGGAACAAGAGCAAAAAGGTCCATTCACTTGCTGTCCCCGCGTCCATCAAAGGCTTTCTTTGCCAGATTCTGTGCTGATGGCATGAAGTGTGATGTCAACGCTTTCTGGTTTCGGGCTTTCTTCCATCCGCATCCACTGATGCTCAAAGATCTGCTCCAAAGTGGGCCGGTCTGAAGGTCTCAAGCAGAGGCACCATTTGATGAGCTGCTGACAAACTGATAAACAGAACATAAAGCCAGAAAGGTTAAACTTGTCATCTACAAAAGAGTTTAAAAATGTTTAAGTCTGGACTGTTTGCTTTAACCAGTTTCGCAATTTCAAGGCAAAAAATTAAATTATTAAATAAGCTTCAATGCCATTTTCCCCTTCTTTATACGATATAGCATCGCAAGTCCTTTTTAGCCTCTCGTCTGGTGCTTCTCTGGTTCAAAACATACCTGGAGAGACTCTTCTTCTGAAAAACAGCCGTCCTCTCAGAATCTCCTCATCATGTTCAAACGGGATGTCTCCGCACACCATGTCATACAGTAAGACACCAAGGGACCAAATGGTTGCTGAGCGTCCGTGGTACCTGTGGTAACGTATCCACTCGGGAGGACTGTACACTCGCGTGCCTACAAAATAAAACATTTGTTTTTCAATCCAGTGAGAATTAACCTGTGAGACTTACAAAACATCTATTTGCGAGCCACCTTTTCTTTTTTTCATATACCCTACCCTGAGATTTTTATTTCTGGCACGACACTCGTTTCATAATCGCCTTGTTTTGGCGTAAAAAGCGCCGATTTTGATTACACTGCAGCACTGTATAATGAGCCGCTCCAGTCAGCTGACTCTAGAAGGGGGGCGCCAGCGGTCTGGCATTTGCACCAACTCTCCTCCCTCCTCCAGCCTCGCTGTGAGCCGGAGGAACGGCTCGATCCAAAAATAAAAGCAAGCTGAAACAGGAGGGCGATCTAAAAGGGAGACTTTCAGGTACAAACAGTCACAAGCTATGGCAACTCCACATGCTTCCAGCATGAGTCACTTCCCCCAACAAAAGCCCCTTCACTAGGGGTGGTGTGACAGGCCTCCCAAAGGCTAGGAGTAGCCTGGATACCAAACAAAAACAGGGATCCTCGATGCGATCACGTGGTGCCGCAACTCAGGTTTCACAACAAACAGATGCTACGCAGTAACAGCTGATCCTTCCCACTAACTTATCTCTCAGATTCGACGGATTAAGTTACATTAAATGAGTTTAAATATGTTGCCAAAACAAATGCATCATTCAAACAACAAAAACTAATGTACAGGTGATAAACGGTCAACCTATGAAGATTGGCTCTTACTGAAAACATCCTAATATATACACACATGTAAACAAGGTGAAAAAAATCTGTTTTACGCTTCAAATGCTATTCTTCACTTAGTAAACTCTTCTAAAATGGTCTTAAGTTAAATACTGTCTATTAGCTTTGCAACTGATTTTTTTTTCCCTGAAACCAAGCCAGACCAGATAAAACCATGAAAGCGGTTTTTCAGCGAATTTAGTGCTAATTAACTGTATTTTTTTCTAGTCAGGATCTGACACTTTAAGTAGAAATACTCCAACTCATTTTACTTGAGGCGTCAGGTACGCCAATGCAGAGCAGAATGGATAAGAGTCAAGGACGCACCATCAAAGTCTGTGTAGACGGTGTCCTTGAGGATGGCCCCGGAGCCGAAGTCAATGAGCTTGAGATCTCCCGTGCGTAAATCCACCAGGAGGTTCTCGTCTTTGATATCCCGGTGAACCACCCCGCAGCTGTAGCAGTGCCGAACCGCTTCCAAAACCTGCCTGAAGAAGCGCCTGGCGGTGTCCTCGTCCAGCGCGCCTTTCTCCGTGATGAAGTCAAATAAATCCTTCACCATCTCCGGTCGCTCCATTATAATCAGCCAGCCGTCGGCTCTTTCATACCAATCGATGAGTTTAATGACCCCCTGAAACGTGCTCCCGACTTTCTTCAACAAAACGATCTCGAGAGGAACCAGCGAGGCGTTCTGGAATATAAACACGCGTTTTAGAAACAACCAAGCGTTGAAAAGAAAAAAAAACATGAATTAGGGGTTGTATACTTACAATCGTGCCCCACTCGGTCACTCTCTCCTTGGCGACGTGTTTTATCGCAACCTAGAGACAAAAAGAAAAAAACGCTTATGAATGCGTGACTGTGGCGCCAAACGCGGCCATGTGCTGCCACCAAAACAAAGCCAGCGCTTACCGGCACCGCGTCTGAGAGCCGAGTACCGGCGTACACTGTCCCAAACCCGCCGCTGCCCAGCACCGAGCCCACTTGATAGACCTTGTCAAACGGCTCCCTTTCGGTCTTGGCTGTAAAACGAAGGAGAAAAAGCAGTATTAGTGGATTGGTACAAAAGCGCGGTTTAAACCGACTGTGTACAATGCACGGTTGGCAACAAAATGGCTCCATACGCAGGTCACGGACAGGCGCGTGCCGATTAAGCGGCTGGATGCGTCGCGTGTGGAAAAGCAAGAGTAAATAACGGACACGCAATTAAATGCGAAGTGAAAAATGTACATCGTTATTATGGCGGTATTAAAAACGATGCCTACCTGCTTGAAGTTGAATTTTCACCGGCAAGTGGTCGATGTTGGTCGTGTTGCAAATATGAGAAAAAGATCCAAACTTGGACAGTAACATTTTTTTGTCGCCTTCTCAAAACGATTCTTAGTCCTTTCGATGCGTAACTGTGCTTCTGACCGGAAAACACCGGCACTCCGTCCTTCACCGAGAACAGCGGATTGCCTTAAAAAATGTATTTAGGAGTGGGACTCCGCGCGAAAATCCCACGAACGATCGCGAAACGATTCCGATTCCTCGTCTACAAAGGTTTCAACTCCGGTAATTATTCACAAATGTCCCCGCGCACCCATAGTGAGAGAGAACTGCACACGTTTGCGCTTTTGGGTCTGCTCGGTTGATGTGTCTGTGTGAGAGAGAGCGGGGAGACCGTATTAACTCTTAATTCTCATGTTTGGGCGCTGGACGCGTTGAGCAGATCCCTCCGCGACGGATCGACGCACTACTATCAAATTAAAAACAAACACGCTTCTCAAGATTCTTTAACGTTTCGAGAAGAAATAAAGACTGTGTGTTAAAGTGCTGAATTAGACTGTAAATGTATGAACATTCATCAGTAGTGATAAATAGTGCCTCGTGAATAGTGCGAGACGCCCATGGATACCTCGTCTGAGAGATTTGCGATTAGGCTATATAACAAGACCAACCACGTTGCACAGTTTATATAATTGCGCTGTGACTAATTGGAGTGATATTGCTGGGTTGTGCCTGGGTAATAATAATAACAACGCGGTTTTAGCAACTAAAAACATGCAATAATTATAACAATAATACATATTAACAAAGCAAATTATAATTATGTATAATAATAATAATATATAGATCAGTAAAATGAATAGAATGAGCAGAACATTATTACAAAGTACAAACATGGTTTAAATGGTTATTTTAATTTATGTTTTATTTTGCAGACAAGACTTCTTTTAAATAATATTACAAAATGTATTATTATTATTATGGTCTGAAGCTGTAAGTGTTGTGTCTGTGTGTAATAAATTAATAAATAATTATATTACATTAGCTACAGGCATCTTTTGAGAGAATTGAAAGCCACAAGGTATAGTAGTCTATGTTGTATACATCATAATTTCAGTTGTATGATGAATAATCATAGGTAAACCGCATGGTGTAACATCATAAAGTATTAAGTACTCCAAGGCAATATACAGGGCAAGATTATAGGATAGTCTACATTAAATAAGCAGGCAGATCCTTATATGAAGCATATGACTGGAGCTTTTCAGATTTATTTTCTGGGATTATCTCTTTGTCCAGATCAATCCTCATCATTTCACTCATCTAAGGAGGTAATTTGGAAAGAGGCTGATGGAAGTAAGCAGACAGGATGTCTCAAAGACAGGCAGAGAAGGTAAACAGTGATCCCCTGCTGTGATAGAGTATGACCATTGTTATGAAAATTCATATTAAAACAGACTCCCTTCATTTCCAGCTGTGCGCCCCAGACCCATTAAACACTGATCTCAAACCGCAGTCAAATCGATGCTTAGCCTTTACATAAAATGTCTCTAAAAAAATAAGTACATCTTAGACTGAGATTAATAAAATGTCCAATTACACATAAATTCTGACTGCACTTTATGTAAAGAGCTACAAATGGCTTCTAAGAATAAAACGTAATGAGCCATGACTGAACATCTTACATCTGACGTTAATTCTCCTCTTACATGTCATGCTTCTTCCACTTTCTTAGAAAAAAAGAGCATATCCTCGCTTTCATCTGATGCCAGATTCATTAGGTCATACCTGAGAAGGACATCAAGGCTTTGGGGAGCTTTTATGAGACACACTGGACCATTCAGGAGGGAAATCCCTCAAGCTTTTCAGCAGTTACCTGAAGTAAGGCCAAAGAACATGTGTCCAAATGAACAAAAAGCTTCTACGGACCCACAGTATATGAGTTTAAATTCACACTTGATTATTCCTCACATCCTAGCATGATAAATGGTCTGTCATGTTAAATTCAGTTCAGATCTCTCAACTACAGTGGCCTGTTGTCTGTCATAATGACCCCTGCCTGACGCATTGCTGAAAAAAATGTGATAACCTGTAGCAAAAGTGGCTTTATGCTGCTTTACACGTCTAATCGGACTGATCACAAAGACCCCCACTGTTTTCGCTGACAAGAGGAGCTTATAGTGCACAGTTCTGAATCCTCTTCAGAGGTTATCTGGAGGGCAGGGTTAGACAATCACTTACCTTTTCATTGGGCTGGAACATATGGTCAAATCCAAAGCATATTCAAAGATAGTAAGTATATAATCACCTATTACATTTATTAGTTGAAATGCACCAATTCCAAACCACAAGGTGTCCTTGACTCTTTAAAACTTGAAAATAAATATATATGAATTTTCATATATATTACCATAATGTCATTCATTTTTGGGATTAATTGGGGGATTTTTCATTTTTAGAGGAGATGTGATAATGCAATCGAACCCAGAAAATGCAAGTGCTCAAAAGTGCTCAATTTTTGTAAGGGGTAGGTTTAGGGGTTTATTACCATTTTTATAATAATAATATATATTTTTTTATAAAGCACATTTCCAACAAAGTCTCACAAGCAATTCGTACGAGGTGCCAAATTTGTGCCAATTCGTAATAATTCGTACGACCTCACTCGTACGATTTCGTACAATTTGTCTAAAATCACGTTATGGGTAGGTTTAAGGGCAGGGTTATGTTTAGGTCATTCGTACAAATTCATACAAATTGGCATCTCGTAAAATACGTACAACTTAGAATAAATCGTATGAATTTGTACGAATTAGCCCCCTCGTAAAATACGTACGGATTGCCGTGAGATCAGGTTGACATTTCCTGTGCTCAAGGATAATTTTAAATGAATATGTAACAAACAAGAGATAAAAGAACAGACATTGAACGAAAACACTAATTAATTAGAGGAACATTATATGGACAGAGCGGCAAACATACAAGAAGTCAAATATAATAAATTTAAAAAACATAGAAAAGTTTTGTCCATATTGTGTTTAGGAAAATTTAAGTTAAGCCAATCTTTAATGTCCTTCACACAAGCAGGGATTTTGTCAATTTGGGCGGATGAAGCTGGTGTACCGATAAAGTTGAGTGTCGTCACCATAAAAGTGATAGTTAAAACCATGACGTTGTAAGATCAGAGCAAGTGGAATTATGTAAATTGTGAAAGTGAACAGATCCTTGAGAAACACACCCCCTCAAGGGTGCAAGACCTGCTTACCTTTAAATTGTTGTAATAAGGCACTTAAATTTTGTTGTTTTTTGTTGGAGGACAGGCTCCTCAAATCACATGAGACAATATTGTATTCAAAATAGAACATAGATAACATAAATGTTAAAAATGAGTAATTGTACAATTTTATGCACAAAAGGCTACCAGTCTTAAAAAAGTTGGGATGGGGCATATTTACCACGGTGTAGCATCTCCTCTTCTTTTCAAAACAGTTTAAAGTCATTTGAGTTTCTGGAGTTTTGGTTTGGAATTTGGTCCAATTCTTGCCCGATATAGGTTTCCAGTTGCTAAAGTTTGTGGTCATCTTTGAAATACTTTTCATTTAATTTCATTTAACACCAGATGTTCTCGATAAGAGAAAAATCTGGACTGCAGCAGGTCAATTGAGCAACAGACTCTTCTACTAAAAAGCACGCTGTTGTAATTGCTGCAGTATAAGGTTTTGCATTGACCTTTTAAAATACACAAGACCTTCCCTGAAATAGCATAAGTTACTCTAAAACCTTTATACTTTTTATCATTCTTAGTGCTTTCAAAAACATGCGAGCTGCACATACCATACGCACTCATACACCCCATACTAGAGCCCTGCTCATCGACTGTTTACTTCATCCTGCTCCCGGCACTGCCGAATTTCTGACCATTACCACCCGCTCCCGCAATATGTATGTCCAATACCGCCCGCACCCGCAAAACTCTGAGAATTTATTCCCGCAAGATAATAGAGTTGCACTGATTTTGTGTATTGTATTGCTTTTTAAAGAGATTGTCTTGCTTTTTAAAGAGGTTCATGTTTGTTTCTTTCTCTGACCTGCATGTATTCTGACGCACTGGTAGGGGAGATGAATATAGCCTGGGCTATCGGGCACATCTAAAATGCTTAGGCTACTGCGCGTTTCTTTATACTTCAAGAACTTTGCTTTTGGCTATTGAAATATTTCGTAGGCTTGATTGGTCCTGGTGTAAATGTGCAGAAAGCATGTCTGAAAGCAGCTAGCCTATGGGAACACAGAAAGACAAAACACACAATACTTTTGTACATTTGTCACATTAACGGAATTCCAGTTCCTTTCCATCTTTATCGCAAACTATTGAGAAATTTCTCCAAATGTCAGACTTGCCTTGTTTAGATTTGTGCTGTAAATACCACGTTTGAGGTTCTTTTCAACATCATTTGTTGACAATGACATCATGTCGCTAGGCTACCTCCTGATCCCGCAGTGGGTTTTTTTAGCTGCCCATTCCCGCCCACAGCAAAGTTCAAGCCGCCTGCTACCGCAAGGTTGGCGTTGGGTCCCAATCCCAATGCAGCCCTCTACCCCATACCCTCAGAAATGCTGGTTTTTGAACTGAACGCTGATGATACACTGGAAGGTCTCCCTCCTCTTCAGCCCTGAGCACACAGCATCCATGATTTCCAACAAGAAGGTACATTTTGGACTCGTCTGACCATAGATGACTTTTTTACTTTAGAAAAAGTCCATTATAAAGGAGGCCCACTGGACACAATGAGGCATCTGGGCCATGTTCACGTACGGATTACTTTTTGCATGACAGAGCTTTAGTTGGCATCTGAAGATGACACAGCGGATTGTATTTAATGACAGTGGTTTCTGGAAGTATTCCTGAGCCTATTTAGTAATGTCAATGACAGAATCATGCCGTTAAACACGGACATCCAACAAAGGTCTTCAGCCTTGTCCCTTACATTTCTCTAGTTTTTCCGAATCTTGTGTTTTAAGTGTGAGATTTACACACTAAATCTACACAAAACATCTGCATAAAACATCAGCATTTTCCGGGACAAACATTAAGTGACCTTAATTAGTTACTAGATATCCTCCCAGCTGAATCATTTCAAAATTTGTTATGATTTGTATTACGGCTGGGCGATTTAATCGTCGATTAATGCATGATGAGCTTGTCAGTGATCTACGGCTCTGTGTATCAACTAGAGCGCATCTTAAAACAGCTGATTGAGATTTAGCGCTAATCAAATAACCCGCTTTACTAACGTGATGCGCATGCATTCATCGACAATTAAATCACCCACCCCTAATTTTTATGTTCTGTTGTAAATATAAAATATTTCGGTTGTACATTTGACTGTGTAATTTTGAAAAAAGTGTCAGTCCATTAGTTATTGAAATAATAATTAAAAAAATATATACAGCCTCTCAGAAATGTACGAAAAACTCTTTTGACCATATAATTCTAAAATATATATGCGACAAGATTTATTATTTATTTTTAATAAATAAATATAATTATTTATTCATTCATTAAAACACATGCAAATTGTGTTAATTAACTTGTTTCATTAATTATTTAAATTAATCATGTTTAGTTGTTAAATAATTATTTTTCCCAAATAAATAAATAAACAAATAAAGTAGATTATAATAAACAACAATAAATACAAATAATTTATATTATTATGAAATGTATATTGCGGGACAATTTGTATTTATTTATAGAAACTAAAGCTCTCAATTTATATTAAGAGTGTAATTCATTATGTCTTTCAATTAATTAACATAAGGCAATTAGTTAAATTAATCAAATGATAGCATAACGCATTCCAATATTTGCAAAAGCACCCAAATAGTGTTGATTCAAAGCCATTACATTATTCAAGCATGATTAAGATTTTTGTAAAGCCTATATATATTGTTTAATAGGTTTTTATTTATTCTGCACACACTGTTTTTTCTTCTTTTTTTTTTTTCTCAGAATGGAGAAAGACTACACACTAAAAACGGAGAATTTGAACACATGCACTTTAAACAGGTGGGCTGGGAGCATTAAATTAGGGTTTTTAATCTCCATGGATTAAAGCATTCTAGGAAAACGGTCCAATCAGATGACATATGGGTGGAAGCACAGGGTAACAAATAGACAATATGCTAGAGTGCAGCATTACAGCGTATTACACCTAAAGCATAAATGTAATTAAACCCTATAGAGGGTCAACCTGTGGCTATACTTCTTTTTGTCACATCAGAGGTCAGCGCAAGGGCAGACAGCTTTCTGTGAGCACACATTTTGATTTCTACCAAATACTGGCACTTTTTTCCATGCCAGTTGGCAAATACATGACAAGCAGAATGCAAATGGAGTCACTTGGACCTTGAAACATGTTGAGCTGTGACTTTTCAGTCAATGTAGTTCAAATATCTGTTTTAGAAAGAGCTGAGAATACTCAAGACTTTTTGAGGAAACTGTAATAAGCTTGGTTTGCTATATTAAACCAATAACATTTGACAGTGTTATTGCATTTCACTTATATATACACACACATTTATATATATATATATATATATAACTTTTTTCACCTTCTGACATCATTATGTAGAAATTATCTTACATAAATTAATCCTGAATGCTTTTTGTTCTGTTTCCTACAATAATAAAACACAAAAAACAACATGCTTTTGTTGTATTTAAAAGAGCAGCGTCAACATACTTCAAAACGTCTTATTTTGGACATTAGGGTGAGTAAATGGTGAACTGTTCCTTTAAGATCTCCTTTGGTTCCTGCTGCTTTAACAGTGTCATATAAATTTCATCAACACACAGTAATGGGGAAATCTGTCGAGTCATGTGAACATGAAACCAAAATTTTTTTGTTTTAAAGTTTCCTGTCCGACGTTTGTTAGTTTTTGCCCCGAAATAAGAAGCAGTTGTGTTTTGTGGTTACCAAGTAAAGAGAGAGTTTATCACCCAGCCATCTTCTCTCTGCACCTGCAAAGAGTTAGAACATCAAAGTCTCCACTGCACGCAAGCATCCCTGAGCCCCGCCCCCAGCCTTAGCCGTTGCTCCTCATGTTATTGTTTTGACTGAGGGCAGTAGTCACATGACCCTGCAGTGTTATGACTGGGGGCTGTGGAATGTAGGTCACTCTGAGCTCTCCCAAAAGAAAGCTCTTAGTGCTGTCCCACTCTGAGCACACTTTCCTTTATCTCTTTCCCCAGAAGAATGCATGTATATGCTTATATATCACATGGCAGAGGATGAAGGGAGTAGAAGGGGAAACATGCATTGTATGCCGTTTCTGGGAGATGATCTATAAATTATCAGAGTGAAGCAGCAAGTTTTTAGAGTAATGAGTTTTGTTTTTTTATCATGACATTTTATATATAATAATTTAATAACACTGTTAAATCTTTGTAAAATCATCCCTTTTATAGCTAATGTTACAGCCCTGATGTCAATTAACTTAATTAGTTGCTAGATATTCTCCCAGCTGAATATTCTTTTAAATGTATTGCTTTTTCCGTCCTTTTTTTAGCTCCCGTGCCAACTTTTTTGTGATCAATAGCAGGCATCAAATTTGAAATGAGCTCATTTAGTGGATAAAAGTGTCAAATGTAAACATTTATTATGATCTTTATGTTCTATTGTAAATATAAAATATTGGATCTTATGATTTGAAAGTATTTTAGTTTTTTTTTATTTTATTTAAACATAAAGAATGTTCATTAAGCTCATTTAGTAGATTAAAGTGTAAAATGTCTCAGTTTAAATATTTGTCATGTTCTCTGTTTTATTGTGAATAAAATATTGACTCATGTGATTTAAAAGTCTTTTAGATATCATTTTATTTAAAAAAAACATTTCTGGAGTTTGGGTTGTAATTATTAATTATCTTGTATAAGTCAGAACCATAAAATCTCTGCATCCCTAATATGTTCTTATGTCATTATCATAATGATTATATAATATATGTATTATATATAATGATTTCTGAAGGATCATGTGACACTGAAGACTAATAATGCTAAAAATGTAGCTTTGCTTCACAGAAATAAATGACACTGTAAAATATATTAAAATAGAAAGGTTTAGGTTTTTTCACATTTATTTTTGAATAAATAAATGCTTAGTTATTTTTTGTGAAAAAACCTACAGAATCCAAATTTAAGAAAAGTAGTTTATACATGTTATTATCTCATGCTTTTTCAAAGGCCATAATTGTCTTATCTTGCAACAAAATAACACAGCTTTTCTTTTTCTATGACATCATAATATAGAGCATTTTTTCAGAATGTAATCAATCCTGAACGTTTTGACATGACTTCCACCATCCAAAGAAAATGCTCTTTTGCACACTGATGCTCAATGGTCTGGAGCATCTGACATCTTGCATTAAATGCTCTAAGAGTCACTGATTCTTTTGTTTTACCCCTTAATTTAACTGTCAGTCAATTTGACAGTCACATCAAGAGTGCTTCTATCCCCTATCCTCAGCCCACTCCTCAAACACTTCACCAGGGTGACAGCTCAATATTTATAATGCACATAACATATGGCCACAGAGAGCTAACAAAAGAGGCAGTAAACGATATATGAGAATGTGTATATCAGGACGCGCTGTTGTTTTTTTAATGCATGCCATTGGGGATGAATCTCTTTAAAGATGAATGAATTGTGTATTTGCATCCCCCAGAGTGGTACAATTAACAATTGTTGTCAGCCTGACTTGGAGGAAATCAATTTTATTGACACTAGTAGTGTGCATGTGTAAACAAAGAGGAGTTTTATTACTTTCCCAAGACATTTACTCTGCCAGACAGATTTCCCACGCCACACCTCCACATTCGTTATTTATAACACAATGTTTCCACTTGAGGTAGATTTTCATGTATTTATTTGTTTATTTTTAATTATTATTATTTATTTAGTTCAACTTAAACTAGAATTTGTTCATGAACCTTTGGGTTCAAATGATTTTTAAACATTTAAACATTCATGTTCTGGCAATATGATTGAAATGACAGATTGTATGATTAATAGAGTTTGTTATAGGATGTTTCACAACATACAAAATACTAAAGTTTTATTTTTTAAATTCTATACTAATTCTGTATGTGTGTGTTGCTTATCATTTCTTTGTAACTATTGTTAAATGTACCTGTGAAATTGTTTTAAAATAACTCCTGCACTAATATTTGGAGCGTATTTATTTTTAATTTAAAATTTTTTTTTTTGCATAATTATGAAAGTAAGTTCTTGCAATATACAGTGCCCTTTACTAATATTGGCACCCTCTGTATATATGAGCAAAGGTGGCTGGGAAAATAAATCTGTATCGTTTACCCTTTTGAATTTTAAATTTGAAAAATTCGCAGAATTCTAATCATTGAAGTAAAACAATTGAGAAAACATCATGATGAAATAAATGTTTTTGTTTAATACATGTTGGCCACATTTATTGGCAACCCGAGAGTTTTTTATTTGTAAAATATCAAGAAGTATATTCTCATTCATATTCACAAAACTGAGCACTCCAGGTTGATTATGAACATGAAATTATCCAGCCATGGCTTCCTGTTTCACAGAAATAGGAGGGAAAACAATGGCCAAATCCCCTAAATCATCTGTAACTATAAGAAAACACCAAAGACTATGTTTCTGATGTGCAGCAAAAGATAACTGAGCTCTACAAATTATAAAATTATGACTTTAAGAAAAGAGCCAGAACAGAGAAAATTCCCCATTTTCACCATCAGAGCTATAATTAAGAATTTCCAATCAACTTAAAATGTGACGAAACTTCTTAGAAGAGGACTTGTCGGTGAAGAGGAGGAGGAGTCTTGGGAACCCTTTAAATAAATTGTCAAACAGGCCCAACATCACCACATGTTTGGGGTTTTAAAAAAATTCTCCAAAACCAAAACTCCAACATATTCAGTTATCAGACACGACTGGAACTTCATATTGAACTGGCTTCTATGGTCAGGTGAAAGTAAAAAATTGCGAGAATGCTCTCTAAACTCTTCAGGCATCACAGGAGAAAACTCATAGCTGTTATCTTGAGAAAAGAACATAGCAATAACTGGGTGCCAATAATTGTGGCCAATACGAACTAGAGAAAGCATTTATTTTACAATGAGATTTTCCCTCCACTTTGAATTGCTTTACTTCAATGGTTAGTATTTTGTGAATTTTTTTAATGAAAGACCAAAAGGAAAAACAATGCAGATTTATTTTCACAGCCACCTTTGCTCAGATTTACCAATGGTACCAATATTAATGGAGGGCACTGTAACTACGACTGCATTTATTTATTTTTTAAATATAAAATAAAAATGATCTTTGAACAAGATTTGAAGAAAAGTTTATAATTTAAACATACAGTATAAGTTTCGTCAATGTACTTGATACTTTATTAATTTATGTAAACAAATAAAATTACACATAAATTCTGGCAATAAATTGAATCAGTGTCAATTCATTAACTTCCATTCTTTCATTAATAAACTTTAAATTTGAAGAACAAACAACAGGAAGGGGCTGATTTCTTAAGTTCGGACGATATAATAGAAATGTTTAGTTATGTTGTTAAGTTATTTCATATTTATTATTGTGTGATTTATTTATAGTAACTGTTCTTTGGTGGAGCGAGGGAGGCAGGCATAGATTTTTGGCCACTATTGTGAAGACCCCAGGGGCGTCTCCCACTGTCATCTGCTTGTCACTCCAAAACGCCAGTCAAGCAGATGGCAATTAAAAAGCGACCCACTGTTTAGTTCCTCTGCTAATCAATGGAGAAATTAGCACAGTCATCAAGGCTCCATGATTGTGGCTTTGTTTCGTTAATTAAAAAGCTAGAATGATTAACTCTTGAGCATTTAAAGAGTGTAATTTCACAAATGAGCAAAATAAGGAACAGACAGTCAACCCTCAGAAGAACCTTGCATAAACAATGTTTAGCCATAGAGACCTAATGTTAAGAGGCTGTCAGATGACTTTGTAGGAGCACTAGATTTGGGCAGCTTAACATTCATTCAGAGGTCATTTGCGGAAAGAAGCAGGTGGCAGCGTTACTCAAACGGAACGCCAGAAACACATGCCGTCATGTTTCAAGTGTCCTGCCAAATGTGCTTAGTAGGTCCTGCTATCGTGGACTAAATGTACACATCTTCTTTGCCATCGGCAGAGCATTCACTCTGCGCTCTTTGTAGTGGGCTGTGGAAGTCACGAACTCCTTTATGCAGCTGGGAATCAAACGGTTTGATGTGGTTTGGTTCCTGCAGAGGTCCCAGCGTGTGTTTTGGTAGGGAACAACAACACACGATCTCTCCTTTTGATAGAGCGTTTCACCACCTATCTTTATATCCTCCCACACACTTCCTTTAAAGCGTTCTAAGCTTGTGCTTTCTTTGGACGCTTACGCTCCTTTCTTACACGCCGTAGTAGATGTGGTTTCTAATTGTGATCGATTTGTTTTTGATTGAGGTGAGTTTTTGGTCGCTCTTTGATCTCCGTTTTTTGTAGTTCAGTCAGCGCGCTTGTATAACATCAAGCAGGTTGCACAACACACTCGATCGGACCTTTTCACCCTTTCTCTGAAGAAGTCAGACGCACTTCTCTCAATTCACTCCTACTCTACCATTCACTTCCTCCGCTCACAGATCAAATTATAGGATTCAATGAGATGCCTGACTCAGCTATTGTAAACCACACAAAGAAGATATTTCAAGCTCCCTTTCTTTAGGTTGCCTTTTTTATTTATTAGATAAAACAAGCTGTAAGTGAAAGAGAAAGATAAAACCTAACATTAAATAGTCGCACCACTCAATAAATAGTTCCTAACTAATAACCAGCTTGTTGTTCCAAACCTATATGTCTGTATTTCTTAATAGAATGGCTTTTTTAAAATGCGTGGATAAGTGCGACCAGCGCATTCCACAAAATATCTTCTTTTGTATTCCACATAAGAAAGCAAGTCATACAGGTTTGGAACGATGTAAGGGTGAGTAAATAATAATGTTAATTTTTGTCTGAAATACCACTTTATGACTCATACATGTGACTCCACTGAGAGAAACTGGGAATTAAGCGCAGAATCGGAATTTTCTGGATCTGTCTGGTACATTCGCTGCAGGCTTTCATAATGGCCAATTTACACAATGAGGTTACAACACAGAACACAATCCTGCCCGAAACCTGTTACCTAGCCCTGCTGCCCCCGCCGGATTTGCCATCACATGATCAAAACAAAGAGATCACATGGTCCAGCACATGGCTCACCATGACTCAGCACGGGGAACATAAACACATGCTGACCTTTTCACTTGTTATGGTTAGAAATCAAGCTGCTCCCTTTGTTTCACTAATATGTTATCATACATTCAGCTCACATTAGCTGAAGCTTATGTGTAATTTTAGACTCTGATCCTAACCGTGACTTTTGTAGCCAAGACTTGTTCATCCTATAAATCATTTTCATCACTAATAGTTGAATGTGTAAAAAAGGTCACATAGTTCAAGCCTCTCCAATGTCCTCATCACGTGTGGCCATTTAAAGTCCAAATTCACATTACAAGCAGCTGTGAAGGACTAGAACACGTGAGTATGGTTATACTCAGTGTCCCGTGTGTGTCAAAGTTCAACAGTCACGAACAGACACTATTAGTGCTCTAAGCGTTTAGGCAGACTGGGGTTGAAATCTTGACGCTCAAGACAGACAAGGCAGGGTCAGACGTTACGGTTTCCATAGTAACGCTATCAGGGCGCCCGCCGAGCTCCTGTGTCTAGGTGTGTGTAGATAATGAATCTGAGCACTCTGGGTAACCCAGGTTGATCTCTCACAGAGATATGAAAGCCTCTCAGCATGACCACTGACCTGCAATTACCTCATAACTTGCTCTGCAGGAGGGTTAATTACCTTTTATTAAAGCAGAGAGTGGACCCATGTTGGGATGTATTCTGCTGTGTCTGATCTACTGTGATAGAGAGCTAAATCTCAAGAAAACATTAATGTTGAACCACTTAAGTTGGGCTCAAAATAGCAAAGTAACAAAATTGCCATTTTACATCTTTAAAATGAGATCTTCAATTAGCTATTAAACGACAACAAACGAGGTAACAAATGAGTACACAGTTGTGCTTTCAATAAGGCAATGAATAGCTAAATCATGCTTAAAATGTACTTGTAAGGCAACATATTAGTAACTCATGCTCACAATTAGCTTCAAATGAGGTAACAAATTGGTATAACGTGCGCACAATTGACTTAAATGAGGTAAAGGATTAGTTAATTGTGTAACAAACTATTAAAATTTACTTACAGTGAGGTAATAAATTAGTAAACTGTGCACACAATGTGAGTAAATGCAATCACAAGACTTGCTGAGACTTGTTATAGTCACAAGACTGATTTGATGTGCATAGAGAAATTTGCAAAACATTTGGTAGAAATGACTAGTTTACATCACAGGTTTTTTTTATTTATTATTAACACAAAGGTATTTTGAAGGGAAAAAAACATTTGTAACCAGGTGTAATTTTTTTTAAGTGTTACGAATAAGAACAGTACAGGCCAAAAGTTTGGACACACCTTTTCATTCAATGTGTTTTAAGAGGTAGTCACCTGAAATGGTTTTCCAACAGTCTTGAAGGAGTTCCCAAAGCTGTTTAGCACTTTTCGTACCCTTTGCCTTCACTTTGCAGTCCAGCTCACCCCAAACCATCTCGATTGGGTTCAAGTCCAGTGACTGTGGAGGCAAGGTCCTCTGCCGCAGCACTCAATCATTCTCCTTCTTGGTCAAATAGCCCTTACACAGCCTGGAGGTGTGTTTGGGGTCATTG
>JAUCMT010000059.1:10717770-10731645 GCA_032357475.1 Enteromius thamalakanensis
ATAGATAGATAGATAGATAGATAGATAGATAGATAGATAGATAGATAGATAGATAGATAGATAGATAGATAGAACGCTGGAACGATGCAAGTAGGCGTTTCCAAGATGGTCTCTGACTGGCTTTCAGAAAGACTTTGATATATTGCTGGGTCAGTCCCTCTGGAGCACCCTGGGGTTAAGAGTCCCACTCAAGGACACAATGGAGATAGTTCATGAAGAACCCCTCGCAGGCTGAACCAGCTGAACTTAGTCATAAGCCTGGATATTTCACCACAAGACTAGACCACATCCAATTTCAGCCTCACCAGTCTGGTTCATTAGGCTAATAAGACTTTAACTCACTTGTTCTTTGTTTACCATCCCTAGACATAGTAAAGAGACGGTGAAGAAGCACTGGACTGAGTGGCAGCCTTTCACAGCTGGCTCTGAGTGTGCAGAGAAAGAGAACAGGGCACTCTGACTCAGCCTGGCACCGCCGGGCTGTGAGCGACACTGACAGAGTGCTGTGAACTCACTCACCCATCCACAGCGCTGCACAATGATCTGTATCCCTTAGACAAGGCCATCAATTCGCTGATAGCAGACCGTATGAGGATTTGTGCTTTGCTGCCTGCTCCACATATGCTGTGGTGTGGCAATAGATCAAGGCAGGAGGATTACGGTTAAATAACCTGTCATATCAAACGGCTAAGAGCTTTGGGACAGACAAGAAGGAAGTGACATACAATCCTTTGACAGTCCTCTTGAGTCAGATTTTATGGGTACATATCGACCTACTACACTGGCACTGATGGTCGAATAAGAGCAGTGCTTATTTTAATGAGCATATTGTTAAATCAAATGGGAAGATTTTGTGAGAAAGTCTCAGGAGTTTTATTTTTATGCTGAAAACCAATAGGTAGCTTGCCAGGAGGTGTTCAACTCTCTGAGGAAGTACTATCCAGACAAAACAGATTCAAAACACATCATATTGTTTGTCTTTTTGTTCACACGAAGCTGTGGCTTATTAAAGGTAGCTAAATTGCTAACTTAACTATTTTCTAATAGCGTGAAAGTTGCACAGATATTTTAAAAGTGGAGCTTTTCCCTAAATAATCTGTCATTCTAAAGGATGCTAACTGACTCACCTTGTATTATGCAAAACGTAGCATAAGATATTTTGAAGAATGCTGGGAAACAGTTTTGGTGACTTCCATTTTATGGACCAAACATATATATATATATGCATCTTTTATATTCCACACAATTTTGGTAAAACATGAGTGAGAATAAACAATGACAGAATTGACAATTAATCTGAGATAATGTTCCAAAAATAGCAAATAGTTTTAGAACTGATTTAGGTGTAAAATCATTAGTTTTACTCAATTAATAGTCTCTCTGTTTTATTACCCTTTATCTTGTTCTATTTTAACTGAGTAAAATATATTTTGGTAAAGCTGTAGTGTATAATTTTGCCAAATGAAAATGCCAAAATATCAACAAACTGATAGCTCTGCCTCTAAACTCTCTAACAAACTATCAGCTAACTATCAATGTCAAAAGGTTTACTTTTTTGAATATTAAATTTATTTTATTTTATTTTTTTAATAAAATCAACAGTACCCTTGGTTGGTTTGAGACTATGGTTTCTAAGTTATATACTTAAGGGGCTTTTTTGTACTGTTGCATAAATGTCAATTTATGCATTTTGTACATTCAAAAAGATTTTGTATAAATATTAGGGAAAAACTTGATTAGGATTAAATATGTAAATATGTACAATATGTTGCCATCGCAACTTACTCAAAACAAGTTTAAAGTACTAAAATTACTAAAACTTTTTCTACGAAATTATTACTAAAACATTACTTTTCATAATGTTATTAAAAGTAAAATTAAAAATAAGCACAAAATAAAATTTCTAATTCTAAATATTAACTCTTTCCCCACCAAACATGGAATTCTATGGGGTTCACCTTCAACTGTTTAAAAGTAGAGACTCTGTTCTTTATTGATGTTAAATTCAGATATACAACAAAATATTCTAGAGACCATGAAATTTTAGTGTAAATGATAAACAATTTTGCTTAGTCTCATTAACATCTGCTTTAATGTGGTTAGCTATTCACTTTATTAGGTTATTGCCAACTGTGTAGCTATTTTTAAAATGATGAGTATAGCTTAAAGCTTGGCAAGTTCAAAATAGCTTTCCCAACACTGTGCTAACCAGGCCAGGCTGGGGCATGTAGACATGCAAACTTCCTCCAACCCGGCTCATCCTCCCTCCATGCCAAGAAACCAACATAATCTCCGATTCAAGTCCTGAATGACATCTCTTCCTCTCTCTCGCTCTCCAACAGAATGACCTCACGCCGGAAACCAAGCGCTCCGCCACCCTGAGAGAGAGAAGGCCTTTTGTTTATGAACACAGTGGGCCCCTCAACAATCACCCAGGAATTTTTCTCACCCAGACAGGCAACAGATGAAAGGGCGGGAGGGGAAGCCGGAGAGATGGCGGAGAGTTATTGTACCAATAAGCAACCTTGCACATCACCGGCAATCATTTACCGTTGGCATTCGCTCCCAGACATCCCGCTAATTGACAATCTGACACATCGATTCCCAAGTAAACAACTTTAATCATATTGGCCGGCGTTATGAATTATGACAAGTCGGCAAAATCAACTATATCAAGTGTGTTCGGCTGCGAAACAATGCACAGTTGACGTCGTGGGGGCGTTTTAATGAGGTTTGTTTCCCACAAGATGAGTGGGACCAGAGCGCCGGCAGGGCTCCAGAAATTCTCCTCACCATCCAGCCGCTAACAAAGGTTTCTCTGAGGTAACTACGATGACCTCACCCGCTTACATGGTCCATTTTAAAATGCCCTTTTCACATGCTGTGTTTTCTTAAATCTTTGGGCTCTCCAAGGGAGCCCGGCGCAAAGCCACCTCCCTGGAGCCAAAATGTCTGGCGAGCTTCGCAGAGGAACAAGCAGCAGTTTTACACTGACAGGTCCTGTCGAGTTTAGAAATAAAACCCTCATCCATCAAGTTCTCCACGGTCTTGAGTATCGTCAGACAAGACCGGTGTTGTTCGCAATCACCCTTCACAACAATGTGCGGAGTGTTCAGTTCTGTTTGCCTTTCCCTCATAGAAAGGCTTTATTTATAGGCTCTATCTGAGGTAACTGAAAATGCGTACGGCTCAAACAAATGTTGCATTAAGATACTGCGGTTGGCGTGTTTGATGTGCTACAAAGTTGGCAATAAAGAAGAAGAGGAGACTGTCAGAATGTTCAAAGGGAGATGTCTTACTGATGGCTTTTGAAAGTCGATCTTCATGGCTTCAGGCGAGGCTGTATTGAATTACTCCATCTGTGCTTAAAGTCAAGCTGCATCAGCTGCTAGCTAATTACTTTTGACTTATTAATGATAATGTCACTTATAATTTGCACTTTCAAGAGGAACATTTTGTTGCTCATTAGTCAAAGCTCAGGAGACTTAACAGCTCTGTTAGTTTGTTTTGAGACCTAATAGTTATGCGTTGATATTTCATTTAAGTATCATCTCTGTCTCAGATGTTTCTTTTGCAGAAATAAAAATGAATGTGGCAAATGTTGACATAGTAAGCAAACAGAGTTGAAGATAATTCGGTGTTGGAACTTTTGACAAGAGAGTTTGAGTGTTTATTAAAAATCTGACTTTTGATCACAGACTCTCCATAAAATCTGAGTGCAAAGCGTCCTCTGAAACTCTGAAGTAGATGTTATTTAAGAAGAATGGGGTCTTTTAGCATTGGAAGTAGGAAACACATACATTTCAATTTGCACTTTGTTTTATCTCATTCTATCTGCTGCAGGAATGGCCTGATCTCATTAGTTTTCATTCATATGAAGTGTTTACATTTTGAATATATCCTGAAAAGTACATTATACATGTTGGAGGAACTTAAAATGGAAAATGGGCACAGCAATTGAAGTGGCATGAATATTTATGTCACACTTTTAAATAAATAATATAGTTAGATTTTAATATCATTTTATTATCAGTAACTGTAAATGTAACTTGGTTAAGTTATTGAATCCTTCTAAAAAACCTGAATATGTTGACCACCCAACCCAATCACAACCACCACCTACTGTTCAAATATTTTAGGTAAAAAAATGTTTTTTCATAATGCATTAAAGTGATAGTTCCCACAAAAATTAAATTCTGTCATTAATTACTCACCCTCATGACGTTCCAAACCTGCAAGATCTTTGTTCATCTCAGGAACACAAACCAAGATGTTTTTGATGAAATCCGAGAGCTTTCTGACTCGGCACAGACACCAATGCAGACACTTTCAAGACCCAGAAGGGTAGTAAAGACATTGTTCAAATAGTCCATGTGGCATCCAGGGCTTCAAAAGTTCTTTTATGAAACAACAAGAATATTTTTGTTTGTAAAGAAAACAAAAATAACAACTTTATTTACCAATCTCTTCTCTAAGGAGTCCGTTGATGGATGTCCACGAGATGATTTGGGTGAACTATCGCTATATTAAACTGATAAAGTAACATTAAAGACAGTTACAAATTTCTATTTCCAATTAATTCTATTTATCAAAGACGTGTGTGAATATTTGCAAATGCTAATGGGCTAATGTTGACAATCAGCAGGTGAGATAAAGAGATCTCATTTGTGATTTTTAGCTTTGGACTGTAGCTGTTGAATTCTCCTTAATTGTAAATAAGACTATTGAGCAATCACATTTGTATGAGCGAGAGAGAGAGTTTCTCATTTACTGTAACCGTGACACATCTGTAATGGAAGCAAACCAATGATTAAATAATCATCGGCCTTTAAGCAGTTCCAGTTTTCTTTTCAACAGAATTCTCTCAGCTGGATGCGCACAAGTTCAGTATTCAGGTGGAAAACATTCAATCATAGGAACGAAGCCAATCCCTGGCCTTAATGTAACTCTATGACACAATGTCTGTGGAATCTCACAACATAGAACACAATGGATATCCAGGGCGCATGTCTGAGTGGAGCACCGAGACCCAAACATTCCACCTCCATCCTACTGTATACAGCACTGCTGCTGGAACCGCTTTTAATAAGAACTCATGATGCTGTGCTGGCAGAAATACAGAAATACTCTATATCGAAATACAGAGAGACAATTTTGGGTTTTACCAAGTTCTTAATGATCAAAAAACAAGTCTGAATGCTTATGTTTGATAAAACTTCTTCAGAAATAAGAAGTTGAAGTTTGATATAAGGTAAAAACAGACTAATAAAACAAGTTTCAGGAATTTTTAATAGATTTTTCTGCCTTATAAACTAAAAGCTAGGGGGGAAGCAAAATTGTGGAATTTAAACAGAATTTTGGGAAAATAGTTAGAATTGTGAGAAAAAAGAGTTTAGAGAGTTTTGATCATTCTGACATTTTCTTAGAATAAAGGTCTACGATACGGTCTAAAATTCTGTTGAAAACAAGTAAAACTCAGAAATCAATGTAACATTTACTGATTCAAATAAATTGTGTTCTTTTAAGCTAATTATCAAAGAAACCTAAATCGATAAGAAAAATTGTGTCTTGAGCAGCAAATAAATTAAGAGTGATTTCTGAAGGATCATGTGACACTGAAGACTGGGGTAATGATGCTGAAAAATGAGCTTTGCAGAAATAAAATACATTCTAATGTATATTAAAATAGAAAACAGTTGTCTTGAGTTACTAATATTTCACAGCACTACAGTTTTCATATTTTAATTAATTTTTAATTAAATAAATGCAGGCTTGCTGAGCAAAAGAGACTGCATTCAAGAAAATACCAACCCCAAACTTTTTGCCCTCCAAAAAAGCAGCCTATGTGACACAAGTAAAACATCTACTTTAATATAAATAAATACATACTTAAAATAGTTTCCTAACTAGCTAAACCATGTCCCCGTCCTAAAATATTGTTTAAGAACACTATTTATCCCTAATATATCATTATATCATTACTCCAAAATATCATTATACCTGCTGTTGAAGATACGATCTTCAAAATATTTAGGTTTAGGCTATAAAGTGCTAAAACATGTGTTAAGGCTGACAACAGCATCCACATCCTCTGAATTCCTTACTTTATAGCAGTCTGTTCAGTTTGCTTTGTTCATCAGATAACAAGGAACCAAAGTAGATCTATGCTAATTGGCATTCACTAACTAACATTTCAAAAGATAAATCAACATATTGTTAAACAAGGTGTAGTTGTAGAGCAATTGGCAACATTGTTAGTCAGTGTTTATGTAAATGAGGTTCGTTTTCAGGTGTGAATGTCAAATCATCCCAACTGGAGGTCATTTAGAGCTGTTTAAATGCTAAGCTAAGTTAGCATGCAAAAGCAGGCTCCACCTATTTACATTTCTATACTGAAACATGAATGATGTTCTGAATTACATAGATGTTGAAAGAGTCCAGCACTTATTGGACTTTACTTAATGCCATTTTAATGCTTAACAGTTATTCATTTACTGTAATGTTTAATATGCTAGCAACCATTTGAAGGGCAGGCTGTCAGAGCAGGTTAGACTTCATTGCTATTGTTGGCGTAGATACCCCTGCCTTTGCATAGGCTTGCATTTACATTGAAATAATCAATAAAGCTGAGGGCTTATGTATATTATAAGTGGAGCATAATTATAGTGGGGCCCTCCTGAAAGTGTGGAGAGATTGAAGAATTACGGTACTCTGTCCCTTTTTCCCCTCTTTTCTCTATGCAGTAGTGTGGTTTGAGTCTCGTGTCTGAAAATGATGGGGTGTAACATCTCTCTCTCTCTCTCTCTCTCTCTCTTTCTCTCTCTCGTTCTCTCTGGAACATCTAGTGCCAGCGTGTCCTCGATTCACCTGTCTGCCGTACTGCAGCACTCTTAAAGAAACACCGCCCCTCTGTCTCTGGCTTTTTGAAAATGTAGTCACGCTCTCTTACTACAGTCAGACAGTCACGCTTTGCTTCCTGCTGCCTACTACTGCAAAACTGGCAACCGCTTGGGTTTAAGTGATGCTACTCCTGTCATTACAAGCATTTGCCCTGTTGTACTTTTTATGGTTTTTTTTTTTTTTTTTGCGATGCGATACAAAGGGAATTATTATAAAATTTTTAAATAAAAGGCATATTCATGTTTTAAAAATAAAAAAATAAATAGTGTACATTTAAATATACAATAAATCTGAGACAAAAAATTTTCAATAAAAAAAAAATCTTTAATATCAGATTGTTTTTGTGTCTGATTATATATTATTATTAACATATTATCAGAAAAAAATATAATAAAAATATTTATAATTAGACATTTACATTCAAATATTATTATTATTATTATATTTGTATTATATATAAACAATATATAAACAACTGCTTTCAAAATTATTAATTATTAATTAAACGATTAATCACATCTAAAGTAAAGGTTTTTGTTTACTTATGTAAGTGTACTTTTTATATTTAATATTTATATATAAAAACACACATTCATGTATTTATTAAAGAAAAATATTTTACACACACACATATAAATAATTCCAAAATATTTACTGCATATGTGTGTTTTTATATGTAAATAATACATATACACAGTACACACACATATATTATGTGAACAAAAACTTTTATTTTAGAATAATCGCAATTAGTTGTTTGACAGCACTAACATATTTTCCTAAATATATACATGCATGTGTTTGTAAATACACATAATAAAATTTTGGGAGGAGCACGTGTGAACGATTAGCCACGGCTGCCGCTTCATCCCCAATCAGCTTATTATCTGATCACCCAATCTCATTCTTGCATCCCTCCACCACCCCTTACTCTGCCTCTAGACCTTACCTTCCTCCCGGGGGGCACACGGGGCTCTGCCCGACCCTCGCAGCCAAGGGGTTAAAATCCCTACACCTCAAAGTCAGCTGAGCTCATGGCCCGGACAACAAGCTAAACACGCTATTTTATTTGTTATTAATGAGGAAGTGTGAACTCGTGAAATATTATTTAAACAAAATGAATGTGAAACATATTTATTACAATTTATTATTAAAATAGCAAGTTTTTTTTTTCATCTGACACATATACCCTAAACGAGGGTCACTGACTGTCCAAGTTTATATCTGACATAATATATTCCTAGTTAAACATTATGAGATTATGTTGACTAAGATGTTAAATATACATGACTGAAATCAATATGCATCTTGCTCTGTGTCTCACTCTTTAAATATCATTCTAATTTAAATGGGCGTAGTGGAGATATATGACCTCTGGTCTTTGTCTCTCTTTGTCTTTCTTGTCTCCTGTCCTTCAGGGCTCAGTAGGATGTCTGCAGACTTGTGGCTGGCGGAGGCAGAGTGCAGTCCTCAGTTTTGTGTCTGTGTATGTGTGTGTGTGAGAGAGAGAGAGAGAGAGAGATGGGGCCGTGGAGTGAGTTAACAGAGCGTCTGTGTGGCGCTGCCGGAGCTGCATTCCCCATCACCACAACGAACCCACTGACCTGCACACACAGCCACGCCTTTCTCCTAAACTACATGTTCACACAGACACACACACACACACAACAGAGACTAGAGCACCCTGCTGGTGACACATGGAACTATCACTTTGCTCTACTTTTTATTTATGCCTTTATTTAATAATTTTGTCCCCAAATGCATAATTTTTTTATTTCACAGATGCAGGAGAACTGTAAAAAAAACATTTGGTTTGCTTTTGGATTTTTTTAGATTTTGGTTCCTGCAGTATTCTGATATATGTCTGAATATTGTCCATATGCACTTTTGCTCTTATTTTCATATGCACCTTGTTTTATTGGATACAGTGATGATGAATATTTTATGAAGATATTTTATAGCTGTTTTTGAGATTTAGGCACTAGTTATTACTCAAGGAAGAATTACTAACTATAATGTTTTACTAAAATACCTAATTACAAAAAATAGCCTTTTTGTTATGCCATCAAATATGTTTTTATGTTGCTCTCAAACATGTAAATAATTTTTTTCATTTTTATTTAAACATTAAATTTAATTTAATTTAAAAGTGTGTGTGTGTGTGTGTGTGTATATATATATATATACAAAGTATGTCCCCTTTGCAATTATTATGCATTATTATACAATAACATATATGGAATATATAATAAGTAAAATAGAGAGAACAAATTAACATTTGAATACGTGTGTGTATGATATATGATAATTGTCATATGCATAAATGATAATTTATATATATGATAATTGTCATATGCATAATGATCTCTTCTTTGTGTGTGTATATATATATATATATATATATATATTTATTTATGTGTGTACTATATCATAAGTATATGCTTTATTTAAATAAATATATATAAAAATATATTAATATAAGTATGTTATGAATGTATATAAGGGAGCATGCATTATAGATATAAATGTATAAAAAATATATATAACAATAAATGAAAATCATGTATATTTTTTTTTTCATAATCTATTGCTTAATTTACTGTATTTTTTATGTTTGTATTAATATATTTGCAAAGGGTTTGCAAACTTCTAAGCGCAACTTTATCACAATAATGACAGCTAATCACCTTTTTGTGAAGGTTTTTGTACTTTTTTGTTTACATTTGTGCTAGCTTTCATTGTGCATCTCTTTTCAACACTATCCAAGTGTAGTTTGTACTTGCATCACCTTCTTATTTGCTCTCTCCCTCTCCTGCTCTTCTTTCAGAAATCACAGTTGCAGTGGAAAAGCTCAGAAACACAGAGACTCTGTGCCTGAACAGGGCTTCTTTTCTTCAAGAAACACAAACTGTTTTCTTAGCCTCAAAGCTCCAGAACAATTTGGGTCCTAGTGGACAACAAAATCTCTATTACATCCCCATTTCCCCCGTCCGTCCAACTCTGACTCACCCACATGCATTCACACTTGCATGGAGTAATTCAGGCTTGTCTATCCATCTCAAGGAAAACTTTAGCATTTTCCAGTCAGCGGACAAAAGCCTCAGTGTGCACGCTCGTACAATGAATGTTGACTCTCGCGAACGCCTTAGTTTTTGCCCTGGAAAATTCATGCTCGTCCATGTGCACGGGCTAAAACTGAAAGATAAGTTCCATTGCAAACCACACGGCCATGGAAAATAAATAGTCGCACAGGCCAGCTCATACATAAAGCCAGACTGCAGCTTTGGCACAGGCCTAGTGCTAACATAGCTAATGAATCTAACCCTGCTGGGCACCCACTTGCTTAATGTAATTACTTTACAGACTTCATCGAATTAGAATCAAATTTCATTCAGATGTGGCATGGCCTGTCTCTCAGTCTGGATGACCAGCAAGACAGCAAGTCGAGCTGTCTGACATTGTATCAGGAGTTGCTGCAATTAGCAGAGTTAGAGAAAATGCGCTTGACAGACTTTCATGAGTTGGACTGAAAGGTCGGGTAGAATAAAGGTGGAATGGGATTTGAAGAGACAGCTGACAAGATCTGATGTGTCATGTTGTTGTCTGTAACATTATGCTGTCGGCACGTAGTGCATCATTAAAACCTATTAGAACAGGTGCACACCAGTACATAATGCCTACATTCTGTTGCAGTGAGACGAAGCACAGAAGCAAAGTGTCGCTACAAGGGCATTCCCTGAGACTAGGGTTTGGGGTTGAAGTGGCACTATGGCGCTTCTAAGCCTAAGCAGGATCTACTACCATATATATCCCAGTTGGTTCCTACATACCGTAAAGGGCATATAGCGCATTCAATTCTGTCTTCCACCACCTCATTTTAGTGGGATTGTTCCCACTGTGGTGGGTCCCGAGTCAGCTCTTGTTTTGGAACAAGAAGTGAGCAATCTCTTAAGAAAGGAAGCCATCGAGGTGATTACACTTCTCAAAAGAGGGAGTCCAGGTTTTACAGCCGGTACTTCATAGTTCCAAAGAAGGATGGAGGGCTGAGGCCCATTGTAGATCTCAGGCAACTGAACTGCTCAGTCAGTCAGCTGAAGTTACACAAGTTGTGATGCAAATCAGTTCCAAGGACTGGTTTGTCACTATAGATCTAAAGGATGCATACTTTCCCGTGTCCATCCATCCTTCCCACAGGAAGATACTATATTGATATTAATATTGGATATTCTCAGTATCACTCAGAAGGCAGGTTTTAGGTATAACTCGTTTGAAGTTATGGTGCTGCATGTAACATTATCTAGAGAAACATGTGATAGTTGAATGAATGAATGAATGAATGATGCATTTATATAGCACTTTACCATACACCTGAAGCTCTTTACTATCATGTGGGGGGGTCTATCCTCAACCACCACCAGTGTGCAGCAGCCACAAGACAACGACGCCTATAACTATATATATATAGTTATATATATATAACTATATATAACTTAACTATATATATATATATATATATATATATATATATATATATATAGTTAAGAGGCTGACTACAGACAGGTGGTAAGTTCAACCAATATATATAATTTATGCAGCAGAGGCGTAACAGAATGAAGATGCATGGAATAATGGTGAGTAACACAAAAGAGGAGCAGTTAGAAAAGTATTAACTGAAAAGAAATGACTTTTTTGATAGGATCGCTAAGACGATATGACCTTGCAAATATGATACTTCTTTACAATTCTAAGGGGGAACTTATCCACCACTGGATAAAGTTTTTTTTCTCAGATATAAACTCACAAATTAACGAGATAAAGTCAGAATTGTGAGTTATAAAGTCGAAATTTAAAGATATATAGACAGAATTGAAAGATATAGTCAGAATTGCAAGATATAAAGTCAGAATTGAAAGATATAAAGTCAGAATTGAAAGATATAAAGTCAGAATTGAAAGATATAAAGTCAGAGTTGGGAGTTATAAAGTCAGAATTAAAAGAAATAAAATCAGAATTGCAAGATATAAAGTCAGAATTGTGAGTTATAAAGTTAGAATTAAAAGAAATAAAGTCAGAACTAAAAGATATAAAGTCAGAATTGTGAGTTATAAAGTCGTAATTTAAAGATATATAGTCAGAATTAAAAGATATAAAAGTCAGAATTGAAAGATATAGTCAGAATTGCAAGAAATAAAGTCAGAATTGTGAGTTATAAAGTCAGAATTGAATGAAATAAAGTCAGAATTGAAAGTTATTAAGTCAGAATTGCATGATATAAACTCAGAATTGCGAGTTATAAAGTTGGAATTTAAAGCTATATAGTCAGAATTGAAAGATATAAAAGTCAGAATTGAAAGATATAGTCAGAATTGCAAGATATAAAGTCAGAATTGTGAGTTATAAAGTCAGAATTTCGAGATAAAAAGTCAGAATTGCGATATAAAAAGTCAGAATTGAAAGATATAAAGTCAGAACTGTGAGATTGATAGAATTGAGGGAACTCTCAGTTCTGAATTTATATCTTGGAATTCTGACTATTTGTCAGCTGACGCAAGGTTTAAACACTTCATAAACCTGAAATGATTTAGTAAATCCAGTGGTCAAATGCTGAGCTGCAGCCATCTGGCAAATGACGATCTCTCTCTGTCTGAAGGCCCACACAACTAGAAGACATTCTAAATGTATAGAAATGGTAGGTTACTTTAAGTAAATTTTGAAATAAAAAAGAGAAATTAGAGTGAATCAATAAATCATGAATAAATTGCTGCTATTGTGAATAATCATGCAATCCAAAGAAACGCATATACGGAGTTGGACTGCATGAAGCGGAAATAGAGTCTGATAAAACATTCATTTGCTGCAGTCAGATCTGTGCTGTGTGAATGCATGTGATATCCTCAGGCTGGAGCTTCATTTGCCCTGATGCCAGTGCAGTCAGGGTACACAGTGTTCCCGTTCTTCAAAGCAGATGCGAGGAGGGGGCGAAGCGCTCGTGAGCCACTGACACTGTGCAAGACTAGAGGTTATGTGTGTGTGTGTCTGAATGTATACGCTTGCCTGTGTGTTTAAAGGTGCTCCCAGCACTCTTATTCTCACAGTTGGTTCTGTTATTTAAGCCATCTGTCAACCTTTGCCCGCATCCCTTGGATTCCGGTATGCCTATTTCCCACAGTGACATTTAAGCTAAAGCGACTGCTGTTGAACCAAAGGTGAACAGTCAGCTTCACGCACATCTGACCGTCCAGCAGGTGGTTTGGGAAAATGTTGTGCAACCTCATTAATTCAGGGCTTCAAAGAGCAGCGAACGCTATTAACACACGGCGATAGCTACCGATTGGCTCTCCTGAGGCACTTCCCACCTCAAAACTCATTTCTAAAAAGGGACACGCACTAGAGCACTTGTGGCGGTCTCCATGGCAACAGCTGGCTCTGGTGTGACAATGCTCCGTCGGAATTCCGGATGGATGGTCCAGGTTGTTCCCACGCTGCACGGCAAGGAATGCCTCTTTCACAAACATGCTGTGGGTGGCATCCACCTAGAGAAGGAAATCCAGCGTTAAAAATTGAAAATCTCAAGGTTAAGCCTTGCTGGTGTTGTGTTAAAATAAACATGCATTTTCTATGTATTAAATCAATATGTATTTTATGCTCATTAAAGCATTGCATCGGAAACAGCATTTTGCCAATGCCATACTGGACTTTAAGCATGCAAAAATCTTTTAAAAACTAAATTATAATTTTATTATAATTATAAATTATAATATAATAACATTATAATACATCTACAATGTAAAAACATACAATCTACTCTAGTGGACTAGCTTAGTACTGTCAATTCTGAACACAAAATAGTCACTGACTCCAGCTTTAACTCAAATTGTTTAATTAAATTCAATTCTAGTGCAACACAGTCTCACGAGCAATTCGTACATATTCGTACGAGGTGCCAAATTTGTGCCAATTCGTACTAATTCGTAC
>JAUCMT010000059.1:10747139-10758110 GCA_032357475.1 Enteromius thamalakanensis
GTGCCAGGAAAGCGGGTTGTGATTTGTTGTCGTGCACTTTACTGCAGCATGTTATACACGTGATCGAGAAAGTATACTCACAGCTGATCACCGTGATCGAACTTAATTTGATCGCGATCACAAATCGAGATCGTATAATCGCCCAGCCCTAAAGCAGATTATCCTGCTCATGGTTCCTTACCAAGGAAAGGTTTTGGAACTTGTTTCCCTCGATTCGTTCACACTGAGAGGAGGGTTTCATCTCACAGACAGAAATGGAGAAGCTGGCTTTGACCCATGTTGAAATCTCTGCCCACTGCTGACCATCTTTTGATGTAATCTTTGCTGTCCAGACTAATCAGAAAAAAGGACATTTAACATCATACAGCGTGTAACATAAGCATCTGCGAAGGGAACAGTGCTTGTATACCTGAGAAATTTCCTTTGGCAAAAGGACACTTTATCCATGTACCCACTTCAGTGGTAAACTACAAAAAAAGAAATTACAATGAATTCCAAACCAACCCAAAAAGCTGTCAGTGACATCATTCGTTTAAAGGAGCAGTTCAAATGCAAAATTCTGTAGCTTTGCAACTATTTATAATATTATCAGTTAATGATCATGAGGATGAGTAAACAATGGATAGTAATTCATTGTTGGAAGAAAGCAAATAAGCAACAAAAAACAGCATTCAACCTTCGTGCAAAGCGCTGGGTGTGGATCCACGGAAGAGAATATCACCTGAGGTAAAAGTAGTAAAAAATGATATCAGGGTTCTTAATGATCATCAGGTATTATTGCACATGTAATAAAAAGGAACAACGGATTAGAGAGGAACAGAACATACTTTTTGTCCATCTGAATGAAACGCTTTTCCAATGTCTAGACAGCTTTTCCCTCCATCAGCATGGCACAGAGAAACTGAGACTTTGACAGTACACTGCGGCTCCCATATCAGCTCTTCTTTATTGACGTCATAGGTTATCCCAGACCACAGTTCTTCTACATCTGTTACAGAGAACAATGCAAGTAAATATAAGTTTATAATGATTTATCAATAGTGATTTAAAGGGATAGTTTGACCAAAAATGAAAATGTAAGGAAAAACCAAAATATCTTGCTATCCACAAAATAAAGAAACTGCTGCAGGTCTGGAAACAACAGGGTAAGTAACTAATTTAAGTGCTTTAGATTCCCATTTGGAACCACTGGCAAGCCAATGATTTGGAACGCTATCCAACAGGAAACAGGTATTCCTTTTACAAATTCAAACAAGTGCTAACTAGCACCAAAAAAAAAACAATCTGATGAAACAATACAACCAAATGCAAACAAGCATGCCAATGCAGGAATGTTTTTCCCCATCCCCATTCCCCATGAAGATTACCTCAGATGCTGCCACTTGTTTTCAAAGGCTAGGTTACGTCACAAAGCATTTTTGCAGTGTAAACCGAGAAACCAACAACATCTAAGACATCTGTTTTGAACAAAGTAACTTTTACTTACTATTTTTGAACGGACACACTTGAACTCTCCTCGCATCTTCTCTAGCAGGCCAACCCTGGAATAAAAGATAGTGGAAATCAACACTTCCAGGCAAAATGGCATCTTCAAACCTTAATTTTCCATTAAAAAATGAAGCTTTCATACCTCAATGCACAAACAGGGTAACGGTTTGGAATAATGAAGCATTATGCTGCTCTGTAGATGTTGCGGTTTAATCTGAAACACATGCAAATCAAAAGGGCAAAGTGAAACGATGCAAAGTCGTCGAGGAAATGCAAAGGAAACCGTTTTTACCTTTCTATGAGTTCCTTCCCCAGCACAGATGATATTACGTTTATGGCAGAGCCTCAGGTTGTAGTCTGTGTCGTCTGGAGCATCAGTCACTTTCACTGCTAATGCATTCCTGGCTTTATCTACAGTGTATGCAAGCTTCCCAGCTACAACAAAATTACACTACAGTTACAGTCTTACATACTGTATCCATCTGAATATTTATCAATATTCTGACATGGCGATGAAACTTACTGAGGCACTCTGCAATTTCATCTCTGATACCTTCATGACTGCATTCTGGCATTAAAAAAAGGGAAATAGCTGTTAATGTTATTCATATCATATGTGACTACACTACAAGCATTATATATACACATACATATATATAGACTGCTGATAAACACAACACTGATACCTGGAACAAGATGTCTTTGTGTCCACGTGGCCTTACAGTAGTTAGGAATGGTTTTGAGAGTCACAAACACAAGCTGTCCAGGTCTAACCGGAACACATTTAAACTTCACATCAACCTAGAAGCAGAAACTGAGTAGTTAATACCTGACAAGCACATGAGATTATAGTTTCTGTGGTACTGTGACAGATTTGCGTCATTGATACAATTCTAGATAGTGGTAATGCTAGAAATTTGCATAGAGTATAACCATCAGGTAAGTATCGTCTTTACACTGCACCTGTTTTCCTGTGGCATTTCCTTTCCCGACATGACCAAAGGTGTAAATCTGGCAACGTCCCATCATCCCTGCAGAGTCGGCACACACTGAAACACCACGAATACCTCCTGGAAAACAGGGACGTCATTTTACAGTTTCTCCTTTAATTAACATTTCAGGTTAAATCTAGTAATTACTAAGGCGAACGTTAGTTAATGTTAGACCTTTCAGATTATAGAGTATTCAGTTAATAACTTATTGTTGTGAAAGGCTCATGTACAAAGAAGTCAAATGTTGTGTCAATGAGTTACTGGAGCACTTGGTTGAAATGCACTGACGTAGGAATGACTCAGTAGGTCTACCAAAGTAATTATAAAGCAATTCAACAGCATTCGTTGATGTTTTTCAAGGGATACTGCACCAGGCAAAAAGATACAGTTCACTGAAAACACATTGGGGTATGTTGTCACAGTGCAAACGCTCTATATATTTGTGAAATGCACAAACGTTATCCACAAATAAAAGACATCTTAGATGCATATACCACATCAAAAACGTTTCATTCACACAATAGGACTGGAAATATACACACCAGTAGCATTCACTGACGTTGCGATTTTAAACTGGAGTGAACATTTCTTCCCCTCACATGCCAACACAGTAGATAAAATCACATTACTGAACACAGCGCTGCTAACAGCCTGATTCCTGCAGTGAAATGCAGACAGCGGAGCTGTAGGATATAAAAAAAAATGTGTTTGGTCCTTGAAAAAACTGAATGAATAAACACAGACAGTCAGAGTAGATAAATACTTACAGTAAGCTCTGGGTTTACAATGCAGACCCTGTTTGACAAGATCAAAGGGGTTATTATTTAAAGCACTAAGTTGAGTCATTATAGTGTATATTACTGCTTTATCATTTAACAGGAAATGTGTCTGTACTGGACAGTAAAACAAGGGGTTTCCCACTCACTCCTTAGGAAGTTCCTGGTTGGAGCAACAATAACACAAGGCTAGCAGGCATATGATGTAAGTTTAGTGTACCCTCATATCTATTTACAGTAATCAACAAATTTCAAGAAAATGTGTCTAACTTTGTCAATATAGATGAGGGTGGGTTGTTTGTGAATGTGCGCTTCAGTAAGAGGTGTTTTTTTTTTGTCACATAACTGGCTGGGTGTCATTGTTACAGATGATATCATATTTTATGACTCATAATTTAAACTATGCCACTAGTCACTTTTCTAACATAATACGGAAAGAGCTCTTATATAAATAAGCACTGGCTTAATTGGGTTAAATATAAATACATGCAATTGTCAGCAAGCAAACTTCATTTCACTTTCAACTTTCAAGTTAAATGTTTCACCCCCGGCTGTCTACATTTACTAATTCCAGCATACTACTGGTAACTTTGATAATTAAATCGTGTCTGCAGCGATGTTTCATTCAAGTAATGTCAAGCCAATATCAATAAAAAAAAAGAGAGAGAGAGAAAGAGAAATGAAATATTAATCATTCAAACAACGTATAAAACCTTCCAAATTACAAATTATATCTAGACTACATAAAAGAAAATAGAGCTGACCAACCTCAGAACAACTCCAAGCACAATCCTGGTTCCTCTCAATCCTGCCCATGTGGATTTTGTGGTTCTGGAGGATGAGGAGCAGAAGAAGAAGCGGAAGATATTTCATTATCGGACAGTTTTGACACGCGCTGACGTTACTGTACAAACTTGCTTTGTTGCTGTGAATGACTTGCTGTTAGAGTATGCAGCACTTTGAATATCAAACGGGAATTGACATATAGAAAATTGCTCACGCCCACTACAAAAAAAGGAGTGCAGCTAGTGCATCCATGTATAAATCATCTCTCAGCGCTTGTTGAGAGTTGTCCCTCGATTCTGATTGGTTGATTGGAATGTTGTTCAATGATGTTGTTGATCCAAGAACATGTACTTGGTGAACAAGTCGATTGCGCTGGATTAAAGTTTTATATAGTCGGTTGTAATAATGTTTAAGTAGAAACTATATTTACCGCTAGATGGAGACAAATAGCCACAGCGGAAACAAGGGTGAATTTTAATTGGGATTTCCTCCAAAAATATTATGCATAATTTTTTTTCTAACATATTTTTACCGCTTTCTTACAAAACGTTGCAGATTGCACATTTCAAGCTTAAGCATTTGCGAACAAAACCAACTGGCTGTCTATATACAGGTGAGAAATATAATAATAATAATAATCATAATAATAATAGCTATAATAATGATAGTAATAATAGTTGTTGTTGGTGTTCAGATATTTATATGTTATATGCTAGTTCAAGAGAATGACGATGATTCTATTTAAATTATTTGTAGTCAATCATCCTGAAAATAAAAATAATTAGAATATGAATTTTTAATGCACTACTATTATGAATTATTAATGAGACTAATCTGCTTCCGTATATTATTATTAACAATTATTATTGACAAGTATTAAAGTCGTATATTAGTCATTTATTTATTTAATTTATTTCATATTTTATAGTGTTAGTGTGTACTTGATTTCTATTCTGGTGGGGACTTAATCCTAAATACACACAAACTCATGGGGACTCGTGTCACTGGCAAAGAAGCTAAATCACACAGAATTAAGTTTTTTGAACATCTAAAAATGCAGAAAGTTTTCTGTAAGGAGTGGGATTAGAAGTAAGGTTGGTGTTGGGCAATAGAATATATGGTCTGTAGAGTAGAACACATTGGGTATTAATGGGTATTACTTAAAAATGGTTATAACTTTGTACCCTAGTTAAATAAAAAAATACAAACAGTAACAAAATATATTCCTTTTTGTTTTTGGCAACTTACCTAACTAATTACAGAGCCCACTAGAACAAAGTTGGATAAGAAGATAGTGCAAGGTGTGATCATATGAAATGCTGTTATTTCAAATTATGTCTGGTTAACTTCTGTGAAGAAGAAGAAGAAGAAAAAGAGATAATAATACCAATATTTAGATAATATAGCCTAGATATTTAATGTATTACTATAACTACTGATGGTTTTTATTAACACTCATTAAGGGCTTATTTTTTAGGGGTAATATATGAATTATTTATAGTCAACCAACCGGAAAAATAATAAATAATAAGCATAATTACAATAATTTTCGATGTATTATTATTATTATAATTATGATAATTGTTGTCGTTATACATGATGCTCAACCAGAAAAAAGATGTGAGAATGAAACTAAACCAACAGCATCCCATGAATCATCCCTTCCCAATAATAATAATAATGATTATTATTGTTGTTGTTGTTGTTATTCATGATGGTCGACCAGAAAAAGGGTAACACGCATCTATGAAGCAAAACCAACAGCATCCCATGTATATACTGATCACTTCTGGGCCCTCGCACATTATTTTTTGGCGGGCGTTGTTTTCTTGTCTCTCCCCTGCTTTCAGTGCTGCTGTCTCTCTCTCTCTCTCCACCCCCTCTTTGTTGTTTCTCTCTCCTCCAGCCTCCTCTGCGCGCGCGCGCACACACACGCACACTCGGTCTCTCTCTCTCTCGCTCTCTCTGGATCAGCTGCGCGCTCGCAGTAGTCTGTGCGTCCCTTCCCCCCGCGGCCTGGCTGCTGATGAGATGAGTGGAAGATGTCGGTGTCGGGGCTGAAGGCCGAATTAAAGTTCCTGGAGTCAATTTTTGACCCAAACCATGAGCGATTCAGAATAATCGACTGGAAGCCCGATGAACTGAGCTGCCAGTTCAATGTGACGGGAGAAAAGCTGCTGATTATTCACTGCAATATCACGGTAAGATTCATCAGCCGTGTGTAACGTTAGCTTACAGACGACCAAGACAAGGCCGAGTGTAACAACACCACCCACAACCCCTTTTGACTCAAATAAAGCCACCATATTGCGAATAAACCACGTATTCCGACCAGGATCGATTATATCCTCAGGCGAATGTCAAAATCACAGCTAAACACGTATGCACCGCTAGTACGAGCAACATTTAGCATGCTAGTTAGCTAACAAAGTTAACTGCGTTTGCTGTCGCTTTAACTTTGTTAGCTAAACAAACTCGCTAGATAATATTCAGATTTGCTCGGTCATAACAACTAGAAGATTAAATAAATCATAAAGGGGTTGTTTTGTTCCGCATCGGTGGGATTTTGCTGTTAAGTTAGGTGGCAGGTAATTAGCTTGTGTGCTAATTTCGCTAAGCGGATACTTCAGCTAACGTTAGCTGAACGACGTTTTGGACAAACTGTTTTTTGAGCTTGCCAAGCCGACTTTAAGATGATGTTTTGGAATATTTATAGCGTTACAAAGCATTTTAGGATGACAGACAGCTAGTTTTTATGTTAGCTTGCTAATTTAGCTGTGATTAACTGGTTTGACGAAGTTCTTCATTTCGCGAGGCCTCTTAAGAAATGCGTAGATGTAAAACAACACAACTGTCTACTCAGTTGTTAGCGTAATTTATAGCTGCTGTCGTAAGGTGTTATCTGTGAACAGTACTAGCACATTTTCAAACTTCGCATTGAAGCAAATCCTGCAATTTCACTGTTGTTGTTTTTTAAATACAAATGTGCATTTATGTGAACTGTATATTAACTGTACTACATTATGAAGGAGGCGGACAGTGTATATGAAAGCACACTGCAAAACGACGCCACTGCAGTGCTGCTTTTGTGTTGTTATCGAGGCCAGCTAGTTTGCTGAGCTTCTGTCTTGATGTTTGAGGTGCTGTAAGGTCATGTATGTGTTCCTGACAAGCAGAAGAAAATCACATCGCCATCATTTTGGTTCCCCCTCCACGGGAGATTCCGTGATGGGAGGAGATTTCTAACTAGTGGATGGGGACATAATGTTCACATGATTTTACATGGAAGCTCATCAGCTCTGTCAGGCACTTCTCTGAAATAAACAGCACTGCACAGTACACAGGTCTGCAATGGTCCCTTCTGGGTTTTCATTAGGAGCGGAGAACCTGCAGAGTTTGATTCATTAGTTTGGCAGATGGTAATGTGGCTGCTTGTCATGCAAGCGGCTGAATGGATCCGTTCAGACTTTAGTAACCTTGTAAAAGGACAACAGGTTTTGATACAGTTCTGAAGATGCTGATATTGTAACTCTTGATATTTTCATAGGAGTCTTATCCTTCAACCCCACCAATATGGTTTGTTGATTCGGATGACCCAAGTCTGACTGAAGTCCTTGAACGACTAGAGGATGTCAGAAAAGGCAATACTTTGGTAAGGAGGTGTTAATTTTCTCTGAAACTATGAGATGTGTACAATAAAATATTCAATTGATCAAGTTACAGTAAAGACTTTTACATTTGTTTTAAATAATCTTTATTAAATCTGTATCATCTGAAGCAGCACAGTTGTTTTTGTCATTGATAATATTACTTGAAAATGTAAAAATTACTTGAAAAGCAAAAATTCTTTAAAAAAAAAATATCTTACTAAACCTAAACTTTAGTCAAAATTGATCATTTTGATTGCAATATCAAGGGAAATAATCAGCAATTATTCATATCTTTTTCCATATCCATTCATTTAATTAAATACATCAAACATGCAAATATACATGCATTTTTTTTATTGCACCAGTTTGGTTTGGGGAGATGCATTAAAATGAAAAAAAAAAATTTAAATGATCAAAATGTATATACAGTTGTAAGGAAATGGTACTCGTTTTACCGTGTGATTTATTTATTCTTTGTTTATTATAAATTTTATAAACTAGTTTTCTTTGTCATGAACTTATTTGACATTGTTCAAAAATATGTGGCATATTCTTGTAGCCCTAATCCATAATGAACCCAAATCCATGTTTTGGTCAGGATGAAGCTTTATTTCTAAACACATTATCTGACAGTATTTTCTATACAACCCAATGAATGATATTGGAGTAACTGTTTATAAAGCGTTGGACAGTTTTTGTTACTTACCATTTGTTACCACTTTTCCTTCTAATGCAGCTTCTACAGCAGCTGAAAAGGCTGATCTGTGACTTATGCCGACTCTATAACCTGCCCCAGCATCCTGATGTGGAGATGCTGGATCAGCCACTTCCTGCTGGACCCATCAGTCAAGACAAGAAGGTAGCACAAACCTACATAGTATTAATTCATTCTTTTCTCTTCCTGTTCTCGGTGTGAGCTTATGCAATATTTTTGTCCTTGTTCTTCCCAGCATGGAACAACAGATGAAGTGACATCAGAAGAGGAGGAGGAAGAGGAAATGGCAGAGGTATTAAGCTTTAGGGGATGCGATGGGTTCCTCGTGGCTCAAGTTATGATGAGAAGACTAGCTGATACCTAACACTTTCTTTTGTTTGTTGCTGTGGCAGCAGGATATTGAAGATCTAGACCACTATGACATGAAAGAGGAGGAACCGGTTGATGGGAAAAAGTCTGAGGACGATGGCATTGAGAAAGAGAATCTGGCCATTCTGGAGAAAATCCGCAAGAACCAGAGGCAGGACCACTTGAACGTAAGTGTCCACTCGGTAAGGTACCTTTTTTTACAACTTTGGGGTTGGGTGGAGCATTTTTGGTATTATTGATGCAGTATGTGATGTGTAATATAATTCAATAAAGCACATATTAAAAGATTGTTTCTTGCATTACTGTATATGTTCCCTAAAATGCTTCTTTATTGGTCTCGTAGGGTGCGGTGTCCGGTTCAGTTCAAGCCTCTGACCGCCTCATGAAGGAACTCAGGGAGATCTATAGATCACAGAGTTATAAGACAGGTAATTTTAGTTCAGTTACAGCATTGAGTTTTTAATGTTTGTTCCAAACCTAATGAGCTGATTACGTAGCTGCTGCTCCCTTTTAAGGAGCATTTTTAATGTAATGGCAGTTCTTTTGGCCAGTTTTTGTCGAATACAGCTTGTCAGTTGTAAAGGAACACTTAACTTTTTTCTTGGAAGTAGGCTCATTATCAAACTCCCCCGAAGTTAATAAGTTTTGGAATCCATTCAGCCGATCTTAGGGTCTGACGACAGCACTTTTAGCATAGCTTAGCATAAATCATTGAATCCAATTAGACCAGTAGCATCGCGTTGAAAAATGACCAAAGAGTTTCGATATTTTTCATATTTAAAACTCAACTGTTCTGTAGTTATATTGTGTACTAAGACCGGCGGAAAATCAAAAGTTGCAATTTTTTTTAGGCCAATATGATTAGGAACTACTTCTACTCCGGCGTAATAATCAAGGAAGTTTGCTGCTGTAACATGGGCGTGATATCCCGCAGTGCCTGAAAATGTCCAGATCCTCTTGCTTGAGGAGGGGACTACTTTCCAGCGTGAGCTCACTTAACCGCCCTAATTGAGCCTTATGAACAAAAACACTCCAGCAAATTTAAAGATGATTATAAGAACATATTAAGTTGAGTAAATGTGAGCTTTATTCGTGTTTTACTGGCATCTGCTTCGTAATCCGCCGGAGATCGTGGACAGCAGTGTCTTTTACACGTCTTTCAGCCTCATGACTAAAAACCCTCCAGTGAATTTACAGAATATAATTATAAGAAAATACTTAGTTGAGTTTGTGACTTTTTCCTTGTTTTACTGATGCTTCGTATCACTTCATTATTTCATGTTTTTTGAAGCCTTTAAGTGAAAACACACCATCGCTTGGACACTATACATGTAGAAGAACATATTTCAATCATAAATTGACTGCATGTGAGCTGTTTTTAGGCTATGTTTATTGACATACTCGCGCTGCGCTTTAAGCAGATGCCCTCTGCGTTTGAAAGGAATAATACAGCAAACTTCATTTGCATGTTTTATAGTCTTACAGACAAAACATTCCTGCATTCAAACACAATAAACACAGAAGAAAATAATAATATTATTTTTAGTGTAACTATGCCTCATGAGTATGTAAACACAAACTGTTGAGGAATACATCGAAGATTCTTTTACATTTGATGTTTCTATTACTGGATCTGCAAACTAAAACCTCTTATTGTTTGCAATTTGTTTATCATGCAATTCTAACTGGTATCAGCACTTTTATCACTTTTGCTGTTCTTGCTTGGCGCTGTGTGATATCACTGCACCTGCTGCAGGCATGGTACAGCAGAAAACTTCCTATTACACCAGAATGGGAGTAGTTTAGTGCTGCACAATTAATCATATCGCAATGTCAGCCTATGCGATTACATTACAGCAAATATTGCGATTATATTAAATAAACAAATTATTAATTAAGCGACACGAATTAAGCGGCGCGTTAAACAAGCCGGTTTTATTGCACGTATGAAGCGGCGCGTATGCAGAGCATGATCATCGCGTGAACTTTTATCAAAAAGAGATTTGAGAAAATGATTGGCACACTGGATAAGAGATACCAAAAGGAAAAATATCAAAACTCTGTCATTTTTTTAACGTGATGCTACTGGTCTAATTGGATTGAATGATTTATGCTAAGCTAGGGCTGGGCGATATGGCTGAAAACTGTATCACGATATCAGTGTTTCATATCGGTCGATATCGATATGTATCGAT
>JAUCMT010000059.1:10758210-10774491 GCA_032357475.1 Enteromius thamalakanensis
TCGGACACATTTTTTATTGATATCGATCATTTGCCTATCGCGATACATATCGTTATCGTATTATCGCCCAGCCCTATGCTAAGCTATGCAAAAAGTGCTGTCGTCAGACCCAGTGGTCGGCTGAATAGATTCCAAAATGGTAAAACTTATTAACTCTGGCGGAGTTGGAGAGTGAGCCTATTTCCAAAAAAGTGGAGTGTTTCTTTAAAAAAAAAAAAAAAACACTTTTCACTTTCAATGTATTGTCACTTTTAGGGCGCTTTCACACTAGCACTTTTGGTGCACTCCCAAGTTTAATTGATGTTCGATTTGTTTGCATTCGTGAATGCTGTCTTCTGACCTTGGGTGCACACTCACACACAAATCCACCTAAAAAGGGTGGTCTGGGCTGCTGTTATGTCACTCTGGTATGGTTTGCGGCTGACGTGAACAACATCTTTTACAAAGTCAACCAGCTATTAATGACTTAATATTTGATCATGTGTCTGTGTGTATTTCACTGACTGTATGATGTGCTGCATACAGCGAGCTTTATGTCTGTTTTATGTTTGACTTTAGCATTCTTTAGCGCATTTGCGTTACATTCAAAACACAGACACAAGTGCCGTTAAAAAATTAGTTCACCCAAAAATTTAAATTACCCCATTATTTACTCGCCCTCAAGCTACTGTTTGTGAGAAAGTTGAGTTGCGGTTTCTTGGCCGCAATTTGTGGAAATAATGGCCACTATTCATCAGCATTCTCAAGCTTGAAAGAGCCAGTATAATTAGTTTAAAAACGTTATTGTTTGTCTAAAAGAAGAAATTGAACGTAGTATGGAGCGTAGAAATGTTTAAATAAGGCTTTAGGCAGTTGTCATGAACCAGTGGTAGTTTTAAGGCATTTGCCAGCTTTGGTTTTTCACTATAATATAAATTTGGTGTGATTTTGTTGGAAATTACCAGTTTAAATCACACTTTAGTGTCAAGATAACGCATGTGATGACTAAAACTGCTGTGGAACACATTTCTTTTTAGTTTTATCTTGTTTCATCAATGTTACAGATCTGTCTGATCGGTTTGTTTACCATTCTGTCTGTTCCAGGTATCTATTCAGTGGAGTTAGTCAATGATAGCCTGTATGAGTGGCATGTCAAGTTAAGGACGTAAGTATGAAACACAGTGATCATACAGACGATCGTTTTAGTGTTCAGATCTCTTTAAAATCATTCTCATGTTTTTTTAAGGGTCGACCCAGACAGTCCGTTACACAGCGACTTGCAGGTTTTGAAGGAAAAAGAAGGCATGGACTACATTCTGCTCAATTTCTCTTATAAAGTTAGTGCGTTTTATTTGTACAACATTACAGATTGAAGATAATTTGATTGAAAGAAGAGATTATTCAACTGACTTTCTGTTTTCTTCCTGATGGCAGGATAACTTTCCTTTTGATCCTCCCTTTGTACGGGTTGTGTCTCCTGTCCTGTCTGGAGGGTGAGCATGAGAAATCTTTCCTAGTAAATAAATCGGGCAACCTTTCTATGGTAGTATAAATAAAGATTTTATTATATTTGATGGATTGATTATATTTTTTTTCCCCCAGTGAATAACATAAATGGGTGCATTGGAAATAATTCATTTTTTTAAAATAAAAGTTTTATCTAATAAAATTTTAGGCTGTTTATATATATTTATATATATTTCCATATATTTCTTCTCTAGCTATGTTCTTGGAGGAGGAGCCTTGTGTATGGAGCTACTTACAAAACAGGTTCGAATTCCCATTGAATTTTATTAAGATTAGCACATAATAAAATACAAAAATAAGTCCAAAATAATAAAAATAAATTTGATCTCCTAGGGCTGGAGCAGTGCCTACTCAATAGAGTCAGTCATCATGCAAATCAACGCCACCTTAGTCAAAGGGAAAGCCAGAGTGCAGTTCGGAGCAAATAAGGTTTGTTTGACCTCATGATCAAACACGAAAAATATTTGCCTGCAGAAACGTTGATCCTTTTCCTTTTTTGTTTTGTGCAGAATCAATACAATCTTGCCAGAGCACAACAGTCATATAAATCATTGGTTCAGATTCACGAAAAGAACGGTAGGTGGAGAAACCTTAAAACGAGATACAGAATTGATGCACTATGAACTGTTCTCAGAAGTTTCTTATGTTTTTCCTCCAGGCTGGTACACACCTCCTAAAGAAGATGGCTAGGAAGAGCACCAAACTACTTGCACACTGCAAACATGGGATGCCTGGTCAAACTTTCGCTTTATTTTACTAATGTTTTCACCTCTTCAGCTTGAGTATGATGCCCCCTCGTGTAAGTGGAAACCATCAGGGGAATAACGTTTGCCCTCTCGCTGTCTGGAATGCTCAGAAATTTGCATCGTCCTTTATCTTCTGCAAGACTGGACTCTTTGACCAGGTCCCGTGATGTCTGGATTTCTGTCTGTTTCTCATGTTCTCTTTCTCTCTCTCATGTATTCTATACTGATGGGACATTCGGAGCCTTGGTACTAATAAGGCATCTAACATGGCGTTTCAAAATGGCGTGATCAGAGAAAGATGTTTTTTTTTCTCTCTCTCTCTCTCTCTGTCTGTTCTTTTTGTTGCTTCCTCACTTTTACTGGAGCATGGCTCTGTTCAGGATTATTACATAGATGGAGATGCTCAATGAAGATGCTGGATCTGATCCTCTCTGTCTGCTTTTAAAGGACGTTCTTATGGCCATGGACTTTAAATGGTGGTTTACTGAACTTAAAACAGGATATGGATGCAACTAGAGACAATGTGAAGACAATGTGCCACTGCTCTTGTATCTATAGAGACTTTTTCCCCTCCCCTCATTCATTCTGAGTTAACATGTACTGGTACATTTAATGCCGATGTTGTCAAAAGAATCGTTACTTGCCACAATTATATGCGTAAGCTTCCTAAGCAACCCTTATGTTAATGATAACGGTGAGGACGAGAGGAAGGGGCACTTATACGACTCTTGCCCAAAATCTCGTTTTTCCCAACTAAGGATGAATTCCACTCAGTTTCCTTGCGCTCGCTTTTAGCATGTGGCTGATCTGACCAATAATGGACAAATGCGAGCTTTGGCTTTGAAAAAGCGAAGCGGAACTTGCTGTCGCTCCATAGTTGAACAGAGCTCCACTTGTATACTTGTAAATGGATTTGAGGCGTCTTAAATGTGGTGTTTATGTGAAGTGGGGGAATTATCCAAGGTGTTTTCACACGAGGACTTGGGGATTTGAAATGGGGGGAAATGGTTGATGTTTCTCAAAATAACGGGGGTAATATCTTAAAAATTGTATTTATATAAGTGATATGAACATAACTTTTGTTTTTGTTTCCACCCTTAATTTGTCATTTTCATAATTTCTGCTCCATTAAAAAAAAACAGATGTTACAGAGATATTTGAGGTTTACATTACTAATGGACCTCTCACGATCAGCAGTACTTAGTTTGCTGTCAGTTTCATTTTGTAAGCATTGATTGATTTAAAAAAAAAAAAGCGCGCAAATAATACTTTTCTCATAGCACAACACTACAAGAGCACTGTTTCATTCCATGCCTGATGGACAATTCTCACAATACTCAAGGCGTTGTTTATTTTACCTCTTGGATCTGAACGTCCAGTGTAAAGTCTTAAGAATAGGTAATGCTTTAGCGTTCACTGCGAAAGAGAGCTTGTGAAAATACACCATACCTCCCTGCTTTTTTTTGTTTTGCAGTGTATTACAAAAAGTGGCTGTCGAAGACTCATGCATGTGAAGGCATCGCGCATTTTTCATTGAAAACTCAGGAAAATCCATTCTGTTTGGAAACCTATTTTCTGTTTGCTCTACCTATCCACTTTAAGAACCTTCTGTAGTTCCCAAACTCAAAAGAAAGGATTTTAACAGCGTCTCATGGCCATTATTTAGTATTTTAGGATGAGGCTTGGTTTCATCGTAAGAAGTGTTAAAGGCCAATGGTGATTAGATAACTCTGGCTGTAAAAATGTATCAGGTTTCCATTGTTTACTGAAATTAAGTGCTCCGTCAACCGTAACATGTTATTGTTTTTTTCCTCACCCCCTCCGACTTCCAACTTTCAGTTGTAAATATTTTGGGATTTTTGGGTTTAGTATTTGCACAGAATGTTGTGATTGTGCCTCTTGGATCAGTCCTGAGTTTGAACTTCATCCCATAACAGGCAGGCTTTTGGATATGTATATCTTTAACATGGATGCAAATGTAATCTTTTACTCCAGTCACATGTAAATGTAATTCAAGAGAGCCAGCAGGAATGTCTTGAATAACTCAAGTATCTGCTTTGCAAGTTATTGCTGCTGTCTTGTTTCAGAGATTGGTCTTGGGTTTTCATTGGCGAGATTTGAAACCTCTCTGAATGGTGTTTCCTCGGAAGTTTATTCATCTCAAGAAGTACATCTTGACCTGGGCTTGTCCGCATTGACCAAGGTTTTTGTAACTGATGAGTTCTTCCGTTTCCTTTTCCGAACAGTAATGACTTTGTTTTTTTTCACACCGAACGTGAACGTCACCGTAAAAATAACAGAACTCGTCTCTGGTGCCATCTCATGGAATGGTTCTTGAAGCTCACACTGTTGGCATGCTTTCTGGGTTTTTGTTAGGTTTTTCCATTACAAGAGAATTTTGACCATGTACAGTATATTTGTAAACTTGCATCAAGTTTATGAATAAAGAATTTTACGAGGAGCTTGTTGGAGTGGTCTGACTGATGACTTCAAGAACTCGAGGATAGTTCACCCAAAAACTAAAACTCTGTCCTGTTAGACCTCCGTTCATCTTTGGAACACAAATAACAAAAAATAACTTTATTTAGCTATTTCTTCTCTTCCTTGTGATTTTTATTTTATTTTTTTTCGCTCCAATGTGCATTCACGACAGTGCCATTGCGGTAAAACCACTAATGTCACATTAACGATTTCAATTATGTTTTAACTACCTTTTTGGACCTTGAACATGTCAGCTGCAGTGCTGCCTCTTCATCAAAAATACCTTAATTTGTGTTCTGAAGATGAACATAGGTCTTATCTAGAGATGCACCGAATGCGAATTTCTTGGCCAATTCTGATTTTACAGTAAGTGTGAACTACCGATTTTTTTTTAAAGCACTGTAATGACCGAAAATGATGATAATTTAAATTTATTTTATAATGAAATTAAACTTTATAGGATCTTCTCACAACAAAATAATTAAAACAAAAAAAATAAAGTGCTTGTAAGGTATAAAATACGTTCCTAACTACTAATGTTAGCTAACATTAGTATAGTTATACTAACAAAAAACTTATTTTCCCAATTAAATTTTTTGTAATAAAAGAAATCTATAAACATTATAGATCTTCTCGCAACAAAATAAAGTGCTCTGCACCTTGAAAATTACTAACAATAACTAAGCTTACTAACAAATATCTACTTTTCCTCAATGAGTGTTCTTATGGAGGTTTTTTTTTTAAACATTAATTACACGACTGTCTCACAACAATATCTTAACAAAGAGTGCACTCTCTTAAAACGGGTAGACATAATGCTTGTACTAAATGCTATTACTTAAACATTAAAGGCAAGTTTGTCTTGACAAAGAGAAGCATTTCTGCATCGTCACCAGTTAATAAAGAATAGTACAGGCTGCTGACCTGTGGCTGACGAGCTTTGGCTTGGACAGATCTTTTCATACTGGGTGACTATCTGGGATATAATTCAGTCGGTACTATGTTCGCACTGCATGATCGATCGGTGACGGGGTTTTTACGCTGCATGACTTTACAACAGGAAAAACAAACGCGAGAAGTGACATGAAAACAACGCAAGGTCACGTGTGCAAGACTGGATTTCTCATGTGGGACTGGGATTATTATTAAAAATGATAGCAAGCAAAATAAGCTTGGTATACAAATTGCATGTGCGCTCATTTGCAATGAAAAGAAGCTTATAGCTTATACCTTCGTAACTCCTCCCCCAACATCCCACTGCCCTCTCTCATTGGCTGTTAGTAATAGTTGATGTTGATGACATAAGGGTGAGTAATTGGTGACGCAATTTGAACTTACAGAAAACATTAGGAACTCTAAGATTATGAATTGATAAAAACACAGGTTACCTGTTTGGAAAAGTACGGAATTTTTATTTCAAGTATTTTTCCTGGAAAAGTATGTGTTTTCAGACTATTGTCTCAAATTAGGTTCTTTTTATAATAGAAAGTTTAAAATCAAATGAAAAACTTATTGTACAAGCAGTCAGTCAAAATACAACTGGTGAATTCAAGGTACATTTTTCATTATGCAAAATATCTTAGCATTGTATTATATGGCTTCGACGACCTTTGCAAAAATAGAAAAACAGATTTTTATGTGTGCACAAGAAACCATTAAACAAGGCCCTACAATATGACATACAATATACAATATGACAAATTTTTGCAGATTTATTAAAAAGGAAAAACTGAAATATCAATTGGTCCTAAATATTTACACCCTTTGCTCAGTATTTAGTAGAAGCACCCTTTTGATTTAATACGGCCATCTTTTTGGGAAAGATGCCCCCACAGCATGATGCTGCCACTAGCATGCTTCACTGTTGGGCCTGTATTGGACAGGTGATGAGCAGTTCTAATTCTAACGCTTACAATTATTTCTCTCCATGTGGTCCTTCAGGTGCTTTTTTTTTTTTTTTAGCAAACTCCATGCGGGCTTTCATGTGTATTGCACTGAGAAGGAGCTTCCATTGGGCCACTCTTCCATAAAGCCCTGACTGGTGGAGGGCTGCAGTGATGGTTGACTCTCTACAACTTTCTCCTGCATCTCTGGAGCTCATCCACAGTGATCTTTGGGTTCTTCTTTACCCTCTCACCAAGGCTCTTCTCCTGCGATAGCTCAGTTTGGCCGGACGGACAGCTCTAGGAAGAGTTCTAGTCATCCCAAATGTCTTACATTTAAGGTTTATAGAGGCAACTGTGCTCTTAGGAACCTTAAAAAAACTTTACAAATTTGAAACCTTGGCCAGATCTGTGCCAGGAAATGTGTGTGAGGAAATGCACCTTTAAATACAAATTTGAAAATGCGCAGACATGTTGCGGATTATTTTTTTATTAGAAATTTGCAAAAACTCAATTTTGAAGTATAACATTTATATTCTGTCTGAGGTTATGCTGTTTACTGTGAAATGCATCCATTCTGTCTGCACTTTGCTAGGTATACTTCAACATGAATGGCTCTGGCTGGTAGTTTACCACACAAGATTTCATACTGGCTTTGGTATTGAGACTTGTTACAACACATTAAATAATCATTCTTTTAAAATATGTAATTAACATAGTCACCGAAGTGTCTGGCTTAAGGCTTTTTTTTTACTTGTCAGCTCATTTGTTTATTTCAGTAATAAATAAAATTTAGAGTCAGTACATTGTCATGCTTTTGCTTTAAAAATACATGAACTTCTACTAATAATGAGTATTCAGTGGTACTAAAAGTTATTCAGCGGTGATGTTTGATGTGTGCACATATTTGAGATTTAAATCATTACAAATGCCTAAAAGTTGCTACTAAGGCTGCACGATTGGGGAAAATTTGATTTGCGTTTGCAATATGATATATAAGTGGTTAGACTCAACTTGCTTGTTATAAAGGTAAATGCACTCAGATTACTAATAATGCTTAAATCTGTATTTCTCAACTGAGATGCAGTAGGCTATAGAGTGCAATTTAGAAACAACAAATTAAAACTAAATTGTACAAAATTAAACAGCAGTAACATCTTTACATTACTGAATTAAATTGCATTAAATTAACATTAAAATAAAATTTAAAAAGTAAAAAGTACAGATAAATAAAACAAATAACCATTTAAAATTTTTTTTTACATGTTTTCCCAAAACATTTCATCAGGATGTAACATATACTTAGTATTTCTTTTGGTATCTCTTGTCCAGTGTGCCAATCATTTTCTCAAATCCCTCTTTGCTAAAAGTGGGTTCACAACTGAGGCAACTTGGGCGAATATATCTCGCTATTCTTCTGTAGTTCTGACGCTTGAACATGTCGAGTTTATGCCGGCTTCACACAGGACACGTCAGCAGGGCGTAAGCAGCGCATATTTTTTTCAGCGCCCATGTTAACGAAGGAGAGCACACGGGGCGGAGCAGAAGTGCAGAACACATGGCACACAGTGTTCGGAGAAGAACGCTGGAAAATCCGACAGAAAGATACTTGCCTACAGTCTGCAGTACAAGCTGCCAGTATGAAAGCACATTTGGCACGCGCTGATCATGCTCTGCATACGTGCCGCTTCAGTGCTGCTTATTCATGCAGTAAAATTGGCGTGTTGAACACGCCGCTTTATTCACGCAAATCACGCTGAAGGATATCTAAATGCGTCTTTGCATTGACCTTAGATGTAAATCACTTGCGATTAATGCTTAATTCACGTCTAGTGTGAACGCAAGAATGAATGTTTTGTTACGTCCACAAATGCATTTATTCAATGTAATTGCAACATTTGCTGTAATGTAATCGCATAGGCTGAATTCGCAATTGCGATATGATTAATCGTGCAGCACTAGTTCCTACTAACTGATCGTTTTAACACTTATAAATATAATCCAGGCTTTAGTGTAAATTTGTTTGTGGCACAACTTCTGTAGGCACTTTATTTTATTTTTTTACCTCATATGTTCATAGCATTTCAAGCTATATAATTGAGCTGTAAAGGTAAATGCAAATCGCAACTTCCTCAGAGTTAGTCAACTTCTTGTGGTTCCTTCCCTCTAGTTAACAATGAGATGTAAAGTATGCATGCTCTAGGCCTATTATAATTTGCAGTACAATGCAAACTTGGTGTTTAAATACATGACTGGAAACAAAAATTCATCCAGTTGCTGTACAGCTTAGCATTGACATGTTACTGTACGAAGATAGTTATTTTTTCAAAAACTAATTTTATAATATATAGCAGAGATGACTGAAAGACGGCGATTTGCAAGAAAAGAGGTTGTAATGTCTTTAGACAGGAGAAACACAGACCGACTGTCCCACACAGCGAACAGCGGCAGCTCTGTATACAGCTCTTTCAAATGAGTTCCTTTCAAAACAAAAAATCCTTTGGCCGTTCCCTTTCCTCTTAATGAAAAAAATAAACAAACAAACAAAAGCTGGTCAGAACTCGGCTGGCCACAAGGCTTCTTCCCCTGAGATTCTTGTCACTAGAGGAGCGGCGTCTCACACAGCAGGTTCAAATGCAGCCTTGGTCAAGGCCGGTGACTTCTGCAAACAAAAACTTTTTAGTGAAGGGAAAAACGGACACTCACAAATTTTCACTTGACAGGACGCAGACACTGTTTACATAGAAACACCATATAATAATCTGAAAAAGACGGCAGCACAGACAGGGAGAGAAGATGGGACGCCAATCAGCGCTGAAACGAAGACAGGTGTAAACCCAATCAGCGAAGCACCGATTACAACAGGTAACAGCTGAGAGATAGACAAATCACCACATCAAAACAGCAGAAGGCAGACCAAATAATAATTAAACCTGGCTCATGACAGTTTTACTAGCCAAAAAAACATACACTGCCATAGGTCTTGTGAAACATGTCTTATAGCCCATATTTAGACGGACATTAAGTTACTTGTTACTTATTCTGTCAAGTATTCATGTTTGCCTGATTATAGAAAATCATAGTTTCAAAACAGGGTTCAAAGATCTATAACCACTATTATGGTGTTATTTAGAAACCCTGCCTAACTGAACTCAGAACTGATGGGAGCAGCTCTTCCCCTTCTCCTCCTGACAGAGTTAATGGTAAGCGCACACAACCACGGACCTCTTTCTTCCTTTTGTATCATCACTGATTAAATTATGATAACTATTACCTCAGGGTGTACTTCTTCCAAACAGGTTTCCATGTACTGTTCCAATGACAACGGCCCATCAGCATCCCCATTCGACTTTTCAGGACGATATTTTATGGTGAATCGAAAATCAGCAAGCTCAGCAACCCATCTGTAAGTAGTGGTGTTTAGCTTAGCTGTTGACATCACATACGTAAGAGGGTTGTTATCTGTATACACTGTAAAGGATGGTGCATGGTAGGCATAATCTCGGAATCTCTCACATTTTGCCCCCTTCATCGCCAGGAACTCCAACTTCCCTGAATGAAGATGGTAATTTTTCTCAGGAGGGGTCAAGGCTCTTGATCCATATGCGATTACCACTAATTTTCCTTCTTGTCTTTAAAACAGCACAGAGCCTAGACCTTCTTGTGACGCATCGCAGTGAAGTATGAAGGGTTCATTTAGATCTGGATATCCAAGCACAGGTGTGTTAGATAAACAATCAACCAACTCAGACCGTTTGATGTTCATACTGTATGTCCACGTGACTGGACATGAGGATACAAGCTGTCCTTTTCGACTTTTCCCCTTGCCCCTCTGCTTCGCCATTGCTCTTTCTGTTGGTGTTTTCGTTTCTTTGAGCAACACATATAAAGCTGCGGCATTTCTCAATGTATGATCGGTAGTACGAGAGAAACCCCACTTCTAACCTCTCCTACTGTCTTAGGAATCCTTTCGTTCAGCGCTTGAACTTGAGCAATGTCAGCTGGATCAATGGTGTATCCATCTTTGGTCACTAACTTCCCCAGGTATCGTACCCGTTTTCTGAACACTTCACATTTTCTAGGGGTTAGCTTAACACCATGTTTCTGATAACACTGTAGCACTTTTTTAAGATCCTGAAGGTGATTGTCAAATGTTTTAGAGTGAACTAAGTTGTTGTCTAAGTACGTTTGACATACCTCATCACGTAGTTCTCTCAAACACTCCTCCATGCTTTGTTTGAACTAAGCAGGTGCGTTTGATAATCCAAAAGGAACCCTCACCCATTCATATAGCCCCCATGGTGTTATGAACACAGTGAGAGGTCGACTAGACTCCTCCACGAACCCCTGGTGATAGGCTTTCCCCTGGTCAAGAACTGAGAACCAAGCGCTACCCACCAAACTGTCTAACATATGCTGCAAGGTATAGGGTGTCTATCAGGAATAGATTTCTTGTTTAACCCCTCTATAGTCACAGCAGAAGCGTTGCGTTCCATTCTTCTTACGCACACATACCGGCAAATAATATGGTGACTTTGATCGCATAATCCACCCCTTCTTTAACAGATCCTCTAGGTATTCTTTCACCTCTTTGTGCAGCGGCTTCGGGACATACATGTTTGTGTGCTTCACAGGTGTGTTGTCATGAAGGTGCATTTTCAATTGAAGAGAGGGGATACATCCTACATCACTGTCATCACAGGTGAAGGCACTACTTTCCTCCCTCAGAAGCTGTTTTACCTTCTGCTGCTGTTCAGGCATTAGATGATCAGGAATGCACGTGGAGGTAGGTCAATGTTGTGAGCAGTTTCATTAAGCACAGGGATGCGTGAATGATGTGAACAAGTCCCTCTCTGGAGCCGGATAATGTTTTCCTCCAACTTCAATCCATCTGGCCAACGTGCGCACTCATCTTACACAAACAGAGCAGATTGATTGGATAACAAAGGGCCTGTTCTGATACAACATTTAACAGTTGAAGACTGTTTCACTGGGATTTGCTTTACTGACCCCCCTGTTTTCCCTACCCCATCACAGCATTCATCACGTGGACTGTTCTCTAAAGTCAATAACACTTCTGATATTAGATCTTCAATCAGATATTCAATCACATTGTACCCATGGGCTCCTCCGCCACTCCATCATCAGTAGAGACTAATACAGGTACCTCCAATTCCAGCAGTGTAGCTTAATCTGTTCCCAGCTTGAACATCACTTCTTTCTTCTCAGCGGTTTTCTTTTCTTCTGTGACACAAGAGCACGTTTTGTTGTTTTGACCACTCAGATGATGTTGTGTCAGCTGTAACCACCATGCTACTGGCTGAATGCCCCTTTTCTGTTTTTCCTGCAATTGGTCCTTGGCAGCCTCTAAAAAGATGTCCACTTTGTCCACATTTAAAACAATGGTCACATGGTGAAATGATCACCTCTATCATGCTCCTGACACCCACGACATCCTCGCTTTCTTTCTCCGTGTTGTGTGCTACGGTAAATTGTCATTACTTTCCTTATTTCTCCAATCTCCTCCTTTAGCTGCTTGACGATCTCTTATAGCTCAGAGTCTTTCTTATCTGCGACCGGTGGTGACTCTTGTCTCTTTTACGTGAGCAGTTCTCTTGAACTTCTGCTGACGAATCATCCAGGTATGCTTTAAGTTGGTACTTAATGTGATCGTTTGACAGACTGGTTTTACTTCCTCCATCCACTGTAATCCAATAATAATTGCCATAATCTCTGCCGTATAAACTGACAACTGATCAGGTATTCTTTTCACCCAAAAACAAAAACTCTTTCCTATTAAACCTCTTTGGAACACAAATGAAGATACTGAAAAAAAAATGACTTTATTCAGCCATTTCTTCTTTTCTGTGTGATTTTTTTGATGTGCATTAATGACAGTGCCATTACTGTGAAACTGATGTCACATTAACTATTTCAATGATGTTTTAACTACCTTTCTGGGCCTTGAAAATGTCAGCTGCAGTGCTGCCTGTGCAGGGCCAGAAAGCTCTTCATCAAAAATACCTTAATTTGTGTTCTTGTCATCTAATCAGTTCATTTCCGTAATAAGGGTTTAATTTCGAGTCAGTACATGTGATGCTTTTGCTTTGAAAACACATTATCCCTGACCGCTAAATGAACTTCTACTGTTAATGAGTATTCAGTGATACTAAAAGTTATTCAGCGGTGATGTTTGATGTGTACACGTATTTGAGATTTTAATATTGACAAATGCCTTAAAGTTCCTACTAACTGATCGTTTAAAACTTTTAAATATAATCAGTGTAAATCTGTTTATGGCACTTTTATTTTTTTTGGACCTCATATGCCAGTTATATTCATAGCATTTCAAGACATAAAACTGAGCTGTAAAGGTAAAGGCAAATGGCAACTTTCTTACAGTTAGTCAGCTGCTTGCAGTTTCTTCCCTCTAGTTAACAATGAGGCCAAACTTTTGCATTGCAGGCCTATTATAATTTGCAGTACAATGCAAACTTTATTCTATTTTTTTTTTTTAATATTTGCTTATGGACACTGGAACTAGAACGGATGCTTAAACTAAAGTCACCGGCATTGAACCATAGACGCTGGTGTTCAAATACATGACTGGAAACAAGAATAAATCCAGTTCCTGTACAGCTCAGCATTGACATGTTATTGTACGAAGATAACTTTTTTCAAAAACTAATTTTATAATATATCTAGATGAGGATTGGTATCATTTATTGTAAAACTGGGTTAACGAAAGCACAGAAACTTGAACCTTTTGTCATTTTCGTAAGACAATGTACATTTGATATACTGATGTTATACAATATTGTTTTACAAGCCAAACAGAACATACACTGCCATAGGTCTTGTGAAATATGTATTATAACCAATTTTTTGACCATATTTGGACAGACAATGAGTTACTTAGTGTCAATTTTATCTCCCTGGTGATCTTCTAACGCGGCTATGTCTATGTAAAAATATTACATACTTTATACATTGTATAAAACAAAAGGAATTAATCTTAGCTCAGGTTTCTTTTCATTCTTTCTCCCTGTTGCATAACTGCCTGGAAGCTGTTTAGTTCACTTCTCCACTTGAATGCTCTTGTGTGTAGTACAAAAATCAAAGAATCTCCTTTTGTAAAATTGCATTAAATGTAAAATGTAAGAAATTTCGGTAACGTATTCATGATGTTTGCCAGATTATAGTATAGTATTGTTTCAAAACAGGGTCCAAAGATCTTTGACCGCTATTATCGTGGTGTTATTTAACAACCCTGCCTAAAGAAACCTGATAGGCTTTTGCTGTGCTCATTCATTTAAAGGAACCTTTCGCCTGAATACACGTGAAAGGCTCGTAAACATTGCTTGATAAATGCGTTAAAGGTTTTGGACGCTACACTGTGCTGAGGTGAATTTCGAGGTTGTCAGGTAAGGTTTGAGATATTATCATCATTTAATTATGTCAAAATAGGATTTGGTCTGACAATGTTTTCATTGTTAGTCTATAGATCAGATTTCAGATTAAGATTCTGTTATTAGTTGTAATATATATATATTATGTAATATCTTGTTGTTTTTCTGCTTCAATATTATTTTACAAGTAACTTTCAAAAACTTCTCAGAAGTATTTAGCTTTTAGGGTTTGGGTTTTTGTCATTTTAGTTTTTTTTCTCATGAAAGCAGTGTTCAAAACCAATATATTCATTTAATTCATTCAGCCAGGTATCGTTTAGCATGTACTTTACAGATATTGCGGCATGTGTAGTGAGGGTTTGCTTAACTTTGACATATTTAGGAAGCTCTCAGCACGTAACACTACAAAACAAATAGAAAGCAGATAGTACTCATGTGCAAGGAGAGAACTTTTTTTAACTTTTTCCTAAAAACATTGTGGCCTGCCCTGTGCATACTGTACTTAAATCTGCTTAGCGAATTAAGTGTAACTGTTAATTCAGTTTTGATTTTTTTCAAGATATAGGGTTGATGCTATAAAGAACAATTAAATTATTGTAAAATTTAGTTTAAGGCACGGCCTCAGTGAAATACTCAGTACATATAGACAAATATAAATTCTGCTGCAAAATGGACCAGACAAAATGCCACATGTCCAAAGTCAAGTCTATCTTCACAACCAAAGATCTTGACAAATCCAAAAAAAGCATATAAAGCTGTCTTTATGCCATGTTGTAATTCCAAGGTGAAAACACGTGACATTCAACTCTATCTACATTGTGTTTCTATAGCAAAACTATCAATACTAAAGCCATCGCATGCTCCTGAACTTGGAATTACAACCTTTATACTCAGAACGCTCTAACTTAGGTGCTACCTCTGAGTCCGACAACATGGAAAGCTATGAGTAAAATGTCAAGTGCTATCATCTCAAATTTACGATAATTACACCATGGCATTTTCCTTAAATATATGCATGTGCATTTATATACATAATATACACAGTACACATATTACACATAATATGTAAACACATTTTTTTTTATTTTGGATGTGATTTATCATGATTAATTGTTTGATATCAATAATATTTTTAATCATTGCCATCAGCAGTATTCAATTATAATGTAAAAAAGCTGCCTTTTGTTTTTATGGTGTTTCCTCAAGGGGCCATGAACTGACTTTGTTTTTATTGGGGTTTTTTTTCAATTTAGAACAAATAGGCTATTTTCTGTTGTGTATGTTTGACAGCCTACATCCTTCACAGATGGATGCTGCTGTTATCTATGTCAAAAACACATAAATTACTGAGCCTCTTCAAGCTGCACTACGACCAGCCAATAAAACCTCTCGATCGTGCCGTCTTCTGGATTGAGTACCGCTCTATAGATGTTATTTTGACTTTAACTTTTAATATTTGCATTTTTTTTACATATGTGTTTCGATATCTCTTTAAAAAGAAAGTCGTGCATGATAAAAATTCTCAGGAATTTACTGAATTTCGTAATGACTGTTTAGAGCTGCATTTAGGGTTGGTAGCCTCAGTAGAAGCAAATATATAATTGAAAATTATAAAACATGGGTTTTCCCTTGTTTGATGAACTTAACTTTTGCCTTCATGCTCCAGTCGCTGTGTGTTACTGCATTTTCTTTTTAATTGACTGGATGTGTAATTCCACCATATTTATAGAAACAAATGGAATTTCTCTTTATCACTGTATTTTGTGAAATATAATGCCGTATTAATTCACATTATATTCTTTCTTATTGAAGGTTGTGAATGAAAATGCATTACTCCACCCTTCTTGGTTTGTTCATCATGTTATCAACTCTGTCAGGATGTAATGCTGGTAAAGTTCTGGTCGTCCCTGCAGATGGAAGCCACTGGATCAATATGAAGGTCCTTATTGTGGAATTACATTCAAAAGGTCACAATATCACAGTGGTTCGAGGCTCTAGAAGCTGGTACACTGATGAACAGTCTCCTCTCTACACTTCTATTACTGTAGACACTGGAAAGCATGACAATGACTTTATAGTGACCTCTCTCCCTCGTTTACTCAAGATCCAGAGACAAGGAAGGTCGTTTTGGAACGAAATGGCACCTGCTTAAGAGTTTTATAGCAGATTTAGAGAAATTCATCAGCAAATATGCAATATGACAGCTGCCATGTTTGAAAATAAGACCTTGATGAATTCTCTGAAAGATGCTGCATA
>JAUCMT010000059.1:10784447-10795613 GCA_032357475.1 Enteromius thamalakanensis
GATAGCTAACAGCTGCGGGCAATCGTACAGCGATTCACTCGAAATTATGTTTTTGTCAAAACATTTATTTAGTTTCACCTCCTTATTACTGCGAGCCTCTTTTTCAATCATCGTGTCAAAAGAAAACATGCTTTTATTATTGTGTTTATGAATGCAGCATTTGATAAGCTGTTTCACCCATTGAGTAGAAAGTTGGTTTAAATGTAAAAATCATATCCGGTCATGCTTTATTATCGTTATGCCCTTATATAATCATTTCATCATCGCATTCATGGTCAGAATAAGCAGCAGTAGGCTACTGTGTGTACAGTTTGTTCTGGTTAACATGATAATACTGTGCAACCATTAAAAATCCTCTCGGCATTTTTATGTAACATAACCTCAAAGGAAACATTGTGTGTTACTTTTTTTTTATTTGCGCTATTGATCTTTTGTCTGTTTTTACTATATGAATAATTGATTAGCGTAGTAGTCACACTTGTTTTGTACTTTCATCTTCTGTTATGTTTTTGACTTTGGTGCAAGTGCTAACAGTAAAACAAGGATAGATAAAAACAGAATTGTAAATAGAATATATCAGAAAATAGTTATATATTTATATGCATGTTTATAAGTCATATCACACTGCAGGAAATTAATGTCATATGTATACAGGTCAAAGACGTCAAGATGTCCACATCAAAAGAAATTTACAAAAGTAATATTATGTCCATAGAAAGCACATTCATTTTACTTAAAGTGTCTAGTGTCTTAAAAGGTTTTCGAAATTTGGTTGAAATAACGTTACATTGTCATTCAATGTAACACAATATTTATGTAAAATTTATGCTTATTCTGACTTATATATAAAAGAATAAGGGAACATATTATATTTTACTGTGTTTTAAATTTGTAAAACATTCGTACTGACAAATGGGGAAAACCTAGGATAGTGACAAATGAAAAAATACAGCTGACTAGTATTAAGGTGAAAGTATTAGTCTTAATCATATTTACTTTTTGTTCAGAAAAACAAAAATGCAGTGAAATGAAACAGAAAAGTTTTTACTTTTTGGGGAAAAACAACAACGCAGTATTGCACTTATCGAATTTATGTATAAACCCTTTTCAGTCTTTGACCCATACACATTATTATTATCATTATGATGCTCTGAGTACATAAAATTACATTATTCAGTTTCAGTGGCTGTTGTTGTTTAAATATAATCTTTTAAATGTACCCTAATGCATGGTGTCTCTTGTTCTTTATTTCAAAAAAACTTTTCATTTTTTGTTCCTATGTGGTGAAATGCAAACAAAAACACTTACCGCACTATATGACTGTTGACACTCAGCGGGGCTTCATATCTGTGAATGTAATCAGCTTGCACAGCGGTTAATGAGGCAAAGGCAGACATGCATGCAGTGTGGTGGGCTCAACTGCTGTAGTATGCTTCTAAGGAAACCGCCTGCCTATCAGCACACCCACACATGAGTGAGAGGTGCTGTGATTCAGAGTGCTATATTGACAGCACCGTTCAAGGCTGTGTCTTTCTGTAGAATCAATTGCATTATCTTCAAACCAGTAACGATCAGAATAGCAGACTGACATATTAGTCTGGATAAATAGGTAGTGTGTGTAGAATGCATATTTAGTCTGTGTATAGTTATATGCCGAGATGAAGTTTGCTAAAAATGTGTTGTACAAAACTATATTCCACAATGCAGTGTTTTACCTTATCTCCCATTTCTAGTGTGACAAATCGAATAGTTTTTTAAATTAAGAGCATTGCATAATATCACAAAATCAATTTGGTATCAAACATATAATGCACACTTTAATTTTCCCATTCGTCAATTGTGCAATTATTCGTTTCTTGTTTCATTTTTGGTTTCTGCTTTGAGTTTAATCTTTTATGTTTTCTTTTTTCCACCCACTGCCCTCTCGCTGTCCTTTCCCCCCTTCCCATGGCTTTATTTGTGGTGTTTCCCTGTTTTCCCTCCTCTGTGCCGCCCCTCAGCGGGGTTTGTGAAGTCGCCCCTCTCTGAGACCAAGCTGACGGGCGACACGTTTGAGCTGTACTGTGATGTTGTGGGGAAGCCCACACCTGAGATCCAGTGGTGGTACGCGGAGGTGAACAGAGCCGACAGTTTCTTCCAGCTGTGGGATGGAGCGCGCAGACAACGCGTGTCCATTAACACGGCGTACGGCGTCAATGGCGTGAGCGTGTTAGCCATCACTCGCGTCAACATCGAGGACTCTGGGATTTATGAGTGCAGGGCCAGTAACGACCCACGGCGTAACGATTTGCGCCAGAATCCATCCACTACCTGGATACGAGCCCAGGCAACAGTTACCGTGTTGCAGAGTGAGTTACACTGTCCCCGCTAATGGAGTAGCCAAGATAAACCACCCGCCCCCTTCATTTTGCCTCAATTTAGTGTCGTACCGTGGCCAGCGTTTGCTGTAGTGGATCTTCCCCTTTTCTCCTCCTTTTGTTTTAGTCTATAACAGGAGTATGAACCGGTCAGAACACCATCCTATTAGATTCCCTTTTGCCCTTGTAGCTGCTACATATACATGCAGTGACCTATTTTTGTAGTCAAAAAGCCCTTACTGAGTGGAAAATGTCCTTGTCCTCCTTATTGAGATATTTCAGGGTTTGACCATGACTATTACAGTTTCTGTTGCGAGGAGTCCATGGATCTGGTAAGGTAGTGTAGTTAGTGGTCAGCTGGTGTATAGTTTTATCCTAGGGTTGTATCATAAACAGTGGAGTCCAGAAGGGTGAGATCACTATGATGCCATATAGAACTAAGTTTTAATTATACAGCCATAATATATCAATGTTTTATGTGAAAAAGAACATCTCACACACACACACACACACACACACACAAACATTATCTGAAACTATCTGAAATATAAAGCCATAAATTAAAATAAAATGCAAAAAAATATATTTTTTTTAATTTTAGCTCAATCTTAAATACGTAAATTTCAATGACAAACATTCACAAAGAAATGATTAAAATGTAAACTAAAATGAAAGAAAAACCAAAACAATAACAAAAACTAGAAGTGAGACAGTAATAATAATTTAGTATTTGATTTGTGTTTAGAATCTTAGATGTTTATAATACATTTAATATTATAATGTTTCTTTATTTTAAAATAAAAGAAATGCTAACTGCAAAAGACCTTTTGTGGTCTCAGGCTTTTGGACCCCACTGGATATAGCATATTAAATTTTTACACACACTTGTATGTGTGTATTTCCTGTCGCCTTCGGTCAGTGTGAAGTATTTCGCTGGCCATGACCGCTGCATCTGTGTTTCCAGAACCATCAATTGAGTCGACGGATCACATGATACTACCCATGGGTTACCACATCCCACCAATCACGCTTCAGTGCAACCTTACAGCTTCCCAAAGCAAACACAAGGAGAGCTACTGGACGAAGAACGGGGATGAGATCCTTGAGACAAGGCGCACTGACAAAAACACGGAATACACGTAGGTGCTGTGTTATGTGTGTGTCTGTGTGCATATTTTAATTTTCACTTATTCATTAATAATCACATTTATTGTATCTATTTATATTTGTAAACATATTTTTCATGACCGGACTGCCACATCAAGCACTATGCATACAGCCAGTTTGGAATTCAACAGACCGCATACATTTATTTAACAATAGATTAATTACTAATGACTTTTGTAAATTCTATTGCAAAAACATGACCTCTATGCTGCTATCAGATCAAAATATGCCAATATAAGCATATCCATCCCCTGAGGGCTTTGTTTTGCAAATGTATTGTCTCAGTGGCTCTTGGCTGAGTGTTGCCACTCAGCTTCGCATTGCTCTAAATCCTGAGTGAGGGCTCTGTCTCTACCAGCACGTGTTGCTAATCTCTCTGCCTCTCTGCCACACTAGTACTGCTAACGTTTAACCTGCCTTAGATTTCTCTTTACCTGTCAGTGTGTAATTGTTTTATACTATGCCAAGGTACTTTAAAAATGTATGTAAAATGTTACCTTCACTTTATAATTGTAATGTGTTTTGTCTATTACACAGAATTCTTAAACCAAGGCCAGACGATGCGGGCGAGTATATGTGTGTGTACACGTTCGATTCGGGCCCCTCAACAAATGCCACTATCGAGGTAAAAGGTAAGATGCTTTCGAAATACACCCACTTCTCAATTGTTCACTGAATGAATGTTTGCCGGAGGTTGGATGAGGGTTGACATTTTGAACCTGTCTATGGGGTCAGCTCGTCTTTCTATCTCTTCCACATGTCACATGCTGAGTCAGGGCGGAGTTTGGATGCTCGCAAAGGCCATGACAGCATGAATGTGAGCTTGGCTGGTCGAGTGGGAAAGACATCCAGGTTTTGTTCGCCAGGCAGTACAGGATGAATGTGAATACATTGTTTGTAATATTAATGTAGTTCAGTCATGAAACTGTAGGTGGTGCAGTCTGATGGGTATTAACGTAATTTTTGATATTCACAGCGTTAAATGACTAGGCACAAGGTGATTGGTTCATCTTGCGTCTGCAGCCAATGAGCTTGTTGCTTTACATTTAAATGGGTGGTTAGCCTCCATCTTCCCCAGCTCCACCTGTGTAGTGGTATGTTTTAAATAAACGGATTTAAATATAAATGTAAATCTTGAATATTCAAATTTAGTTATATATATATATATATATATATACGCACACAAACAGTCACAATCGAGTTCAGACAAACATGATGAAAAATGTTTTAACCGGTTAAAGTTCCGAGAATAAATGGTTCTAAAATTAAACAAACTCAGGTCAAGCCAAATCAATGAAAGAGTGTGTCCACACACAAACGTTACCCAACAACAACTGAATGAAAAGGCAGGACTTAAATACACAGGGTGATCGAATTCAAACGATGAAGGCTGATGACAGGTTTATTTAGAAACCATAGTGAAACAAGGAGCAGGAAACTGGAACAAAAACAGGTCATAGTTAGAATCAAATGAAAACTATAACAAAATAGGTAGTTTGTGACACACACATCCTTGTTTATACTACTTCGTAGTATTGAATCTTTAAAATGATAATATAAATGTTAAAACTCACTATAGTATGGACGTAACCAAACCAGTCACTGAAGCTTAACATAAATTTAACATTCTTATAAGAATTTAAGAATAAATATATATGTGTGTGTAATGTGTATATTTATTATAAATACTCACATACTGCATATATTTTGAAAATATATATTTATTATATATTCAAAAAAAAAATCATACAGAAGTATATGTATATATACACATGCATTTGTATGTATTTATGCATTCACAACAAATGTAAACAGTACACATAAATTATGTATGCAAAAACTTTAATTTGGGGTGCAAGTAATCGTTTTACTGCATATGTAAAACATACACACACATATATATATATATATATTTATTATTATTATTTATTTATTAACATAATATATGTCTACTGTGTGTTTATTATGTATATAAATAAATAATAATTTAAATACACACATACAGTATATAAATATATAATAAAATAAATACACACATACAGCATGTAAATATTTCTATTCATATAAATGATGTCATATATACATATATTTAATATAAACACATTAATAATATTATTTATTTATTCATTGATGTGTTCTTAACATAATAAATTTACACAGTGCACACACATATGCTATGTAAACAAAAGGTTATTAATATATACATATTACTTAGACTTAGATTTCTGAATCTATAAATGTTAATCCTAAATATAGAAATAAAAAAGTGTGTGTGTGTGTGTGTGTTCCTTTTAATATTTATATATCAATGATAATTAAACAACAATATAGCACTTTTTTACTAAATATTTTATTTTTAATATTTTATTTTATAATATTTTTTGTTTACGTTTTTACCAAACATTTTACTTGAATATATATTTATATATATATAGATCTCTCTCAATATATTATGTATATATACATTTTATTTTGTTTGTACTGACAATCAATGCATCTTAAAAAAGGCTGCCTGGATCTCCCAGCGATCATGTGTTTAATAATGGCCCTTAAAGCTCCCAGGCTGTTTGTGTTGTGTGTTAGAGATCATCAGCTGGTAAAGTGCCATGCGGTTTAAGCATGTCCTGGTCACCTCTTTCTGGTTATCCTGCGGTCGGCTCACAAGCACCAGATGGTGGCCTGCATGTCTGAGGGGGTGGGGATATAAATCTGTCCCTTTTGCTCTGGCTTTTTCTCTTAACTGAGGTATTTGGTGTCATTTAGCCTGAATTACCCTTTAAAAAGTCTCTCATGATTCATTATTTGACTCTTGAATCATAAAATGTAGAGATGATTTACCTGTGAATGTTTTGCGCATTTGTGGGGGTATGCCATGAATAATATTTCTTCATTTGATGCTAATGCTTCAGTATACTCTGTTGCTTCCACTGAGTAAGCCTTAGAGACTTGACTGTGAATCATCTCATTATAGCCCAATATATTCAGTTTATATATGTTACATATAGTCCTTTGAGATATTGCCATATTAGAGTTAATATATCAGTGACAACAGCAAGTACTTACAGTATATCATCAAGGTTTAGGGTCAGTCTTTTACTTTGAAAAGATCTGTATGCTCACCAGGGCTACATTTGTTTGTTTAAAAATAGTGAAATATTATTACAATTTCAAATGTCCATTTCTGTTATCATTTTTTAAATCACGAAGAATCATATGACAGCACTAATTTAGATCAGTTTTGCTTTTGCTTAACACTCACAGGAAGTTAATCTTCACATACACTAATTTAAATTATATCAATTTGATATTAAAAATGTGTTTTATTTGTGCACTTTATATTGAATAATTTTTTTATTTTGCATTTATTTTATTTTCATTTACTGGTTGTAATAATAATATTATATAATATAGCATAACAATAATATTGGTGCATCCCTAATGTTATTAGTATGCTTTTTGGTCTGTTTAAATAACAAGATCTTTAAGCACATTTTCAGAAACACCTATTTCAGAAAAGCCACAATCCTGGGATAAATGTGAACTGGAATGCACTGTAAATCTCTTTGGGAAAAAAAGATCAAGCAAATAAATAAACATGTGAAGGAGAAAACGTCATTGTTTTAGCGTTTTCATCTAAATCGGCTTGTGTGGCAGCACATCAAATCGCTGTGGAATTAAGTGCGTGTTTTATTCCCATGCGTTTGGGCAATCGTGGTATATTGTCTTTACATTTTCCTGATCCTCCACTTGTTTTAAGCTGTGTTTACCACACAAACATGACATTGCAAATGACACAGGAAAAAACGTCCATGTAGTGATTGAAGATCAGGGTGCTTAATAAGGTTTACGCAATGAAATGTGTGGTGTTAGTGAAGGTCTCACTGTCCTACTGCTCTCTTCTCATAGCTGCACCAGACATCACGGGGCACAAGCGCAGCGAGAATAAGAATGAGGGGGAAAAAGCTGTCCTCTACTGCAAATCCGTGGGTTATCCTTATCCCATGTGGATCTGGCGCAAACTTGATAACGGCGCTATTATGGTAAGAGCATTTTGACACATGAGTGAATCTTAAATCTTTTGTTGGGTCGTTTTAAAGAGACGCCCTAAAGCATATGAAGTAAAAGTAATTTTTTAATGATGTTAAGAAAAAACAAGATTTTTTTGGAGTGTCGTATTTGATCCATCAGGTTTTTATGGCTCATATAGTAAGATATGTATTTTTCTAAAAATAAATACATGTATGGATAATCAAGTAAATGACTAGTAATGGTTCATCTTGAAATATTAATAGCAATCAGTTATTAATAAATACACACACATGCATGTATATATTTAAGAAGTTGTTGTTTATAAATACATATATTTATAAAAAATGAATTCTGTGAATATACATACATGTTAATATTTTCAAAATATATACATGCATGCATGTTTGTGCATTTATATACACATAATTAATAAATAAACACAGTACACATATATTATGTTAACAAAAACCTTTATTTTGGATGCCTTGGAAACCTATTAATAACAATATAAAATGTATTCTTGCATATACTTTATAAAACCAAAAAATATTTACAGTTACGCAAAAATGATCTCTTGTAGTTTGTTACTTGAGTGACCTTCCTGCATTTATCCATACAAACCAAATATTTTTTAATGAGAAGTACTATTTAAGCGTATAATCATAATCAGTGGCTTTTCTTCCCCTGTCTTTCACTTCTCCTGGGTTTTCCTCCCTCTCCATCAATCACCAGGATATTGACAACTCCTCTGGCCGCTTCTTCATCAGCAGCAAGGATGGCTACACCGAGCTGTCCATCATCAATCTAGACATCATCTCTGACCCCGGAGAGTACGAGTGCAACGCGACCAACACCATCGGCACCAACTCCATGCCATCAGTCCTGCGTGTCAGGAGCCGCCTGGCTCCCCTGTGGCCCCTGCTAGGGGTCCTCGCCGAGATCATCATCCTGGTGCTGATCATTGTCATCTACGAGAAGCGCAAGAAGCCTGATGATGTTCCTGACGGTGAGTTTAAAAGGGTGGGTTGCAGTTTAAATACAGACTATTGATGCTTGGCTGCTATTTATATCACAAACGTAAGAGATATAGGTATTGGAAGAGATTTATTTGTTTTATTTTTGGGGGTTGCCAGTCCAAGAAACATGACTGTCCTAAGCACAGTTTGTGTAATAGAATGCCAATAAATACACCCACAGTGGGCCCAAAAATTATATTTTTATTATAAATGTGTAAAAAGTCAAGATACATTCTTAATGCAGCAAAATGTTTAATTTTTTTTTTGTGTTTAATTTAGACAAAATATTTTAACATTTTCTATTCCCAAAAATGGTTAGCCGGTTAGTTTTTTTTTTTTTTTTTTTATCTAATCCAGAAAAAAAATTAGGACCTCTTAATATACAATTTAATGTTAGCTAATGTTTATAATTATAAAAGATAACATTAAATTGTGTTGTGTATATATATATATATATATATATATATATATATATGAAGTATATGATGCATTATTTCTGTCACTACAAATTGCAGTTTTTATAGTTTTTTTTGGTGAGTATAAGAGACATTCCAACAATCCCAAACGTTTGAACAGTAGTGCATGTAATATTATATCAGGTGTGAAAGAATTGTCATCTTATACCGCACTCACTTAGTTTTGTCCCACTGCGTCACAAGACCTTTGACTTGTTTATTGGAAAACCTTACACTTTGTTATCTGATCCTGACCTGGTCTCTTGCTTCAATAATTCAGACTTAGGCCATCCAGACCAAACACACACACACACACACACACACAGCTCTTTTCCTGTAGGGCACCTGCGTTAGGTCATCTGGACTCTAATCTGATATTCGAGAGAAATGTGACTCTGCGGTCGGTGTATGGGTAGGTAGTAGGCAGTAAATTATTTATGCGTGTGGAGAAGTAGTCCCACGCCACTAACAGCTCACCTACAATGCACTGCGAGGAAAAACTAGACTCTGTAGCAATGTATCCTGCATGCCAGTGAATTCACTTTAGCCCTCGCTATATATAAACCCAACTATTTTATATGTAAAGACTGTTTAAAGCAGTAGTGTTCGCTTTGGGATTCAATTATGTGTGCTATTTTTGACATATAATCATTACCAATCGATATTTCCACAGGAACTGGTTTATCAAACGGGTAACGTCTTTGAGCTATAGTGACGTTAAATGGGATGTTGTCTGTCCAGCATCGCCACCTAGTGGTTACCCGCGGTATAGATTTCATCGTCATGAACAGAAACGACGAATTTAAGCGTTTTGTTGGATTAAAATGCGTTCATTATTGTACATTGTTCGTGTATGTGTGAAGAAGTAAATGTAAAATACAGTGTTGTGTGTATAAATTCAGGTTCAGCTTCTAATCTACACATTTAGTGCAGGCGCTTCTAGGTAGCCTACTTGTGAATCACTGGACCATTATTTTATAATTAAATGACACTCTTTAGTGGTTATTATCATTAAGGCATTAAGAATTAACAGCGTTAACACGTTTCTTTCTCTCTGAATGGCACAACCTAAAACACTGTGGTAAGTGACCTGCATGTGGCTTGATTAAACCTAACTTTATTGGCTATATTCACTGATCTCCTGTACTTTATTGTGTGTACATGTTTGGTTTGATTTAGGCTGAAATGGGATTTTTGTTTTGCCTTATTACCTGGAGTGCTGTCTGTTTTGTTGCCGTTTACCCTTCAAATGACCTTGCTGGCATGAGCATGAGCTTTTATGTCTTTTATTTTTTTCAAAAGGCTGAATATGTGTGTACATGTATTTGTATAGCTATATACAAATCGGGTGATATTTAACATAGGATGCATACATGTAGTTTTTCGTTCAGTGGGCTGCATGTTTGTGTTTCTTCTCTGTTCTTGTTCCGTTATAAACCGCAAGCCTTTTAATTAATCACAGCAAACCTGATGGAGCAAGTCTTTGTTCTGTGTTATTCTGCCGCACAACAGTATCTTAAACATTGAAAGACAATGAGGGTTGTTTTTAGCTACTTAATGCAATCAGTTTACTCCATTCATTCAATAATGTGAATATTGTGCCAGCTGGAACCATTACAGCCTCCTACTAAAATTGTCGTTGTTTTGCTTCCCATTCTGCCTAAGATGACGAACCAGCTGGGCCAATGTAAGTATAAGATTTACATTTAAATAAGACTTAATATGATGCAACTGTCAAAGCCGGCGGATGCGTAATATATAGAGAATGCATAGAGTATAAAGAAACAATGAATGAAGGAAGTGTAATTATATACGGGTGAGTGCGGGAATTTGTGTTTTGTACTGTGACACTCACACTGACTCATTTTTGTCATCTCGCTTCCAAGGAAAACTAATTCCACCAACAACCACAAAGATAAAAACCTACGTCAGAGAAACACAAATTGATTTCATCATCACAAGGGTGAGTATTCAGTTAAACTGAGAATATATATATATAAAAAGCTGTCTATTACTATGTAGCAACAACACTTCAACAGCAGTAATACTAAATATTCTTAGGCCATTAACCTCCTGAGACCCCGCCCATTGACTTGTGTCCTCTGTAGTGGACCTTGCGTTTTCATGAATTTGCTTTGAATT
>JAUCMT010000059.1:10795666-10813321 GCA_032357475.1 Enteromius thamalakanensis
TCTTAATGCCTGTTGAACATAACAGAGACATTTTATGATTATTACAATACATTTCTTACCTAATGCTCCTTTAACTAAAAATGCAACTGTCTCTCATGTTTTTGAACCTAGCTGATAAGCTGATTCTCACGTGTGCGATGGAAGTAATATCTGTTTGCAGAATGCCGCAGTTGACCCAGTCAGAATGAAGTATTCCAGAAAGCTGTGTAATCAATTTCAAAGCGCTAGATGCAGGAAGCGATGCTAATTTGTATAAACTAGGACATTTCTCAATCAGTTACTTGTCTGAAACCACGTTACTAACCCACTTTTGTCACTGCTGTTTGTTGTTTGCAGATTAAGACATTCGCATCATGACAACATGAACGTTACTCATGAACGGTTCAGCGCATTGGTAATCAAATCAAAGGTGGAGTTAAATGGAAGACCGGAAGAAACGAGCACCCGAGGCATGCCTTATAAATCTGGTGTGAGGAGGACGAGTGAACAGAACGGAACCTGAACATTTCCTTGCATGATTGTGTTGCTTTTTCTTTAGAATCTCTTTCATTCAAGTCAACTTTTTTCCACGTCAGGCAAAAGTACAAAAAATAATAATTGCATGCAAGATAATTACTGTTTGATACAGGCTTTTTTTTTTGTTTGTTTGTGTATTTATGAATTACTTCTTTTCAAGCAAGCCTTTAACTTATCGCAAATATGCCACCATGATTCTGGTATGACAGTTTTTGTACAGATTATCATATTAATGTATACCATTTGGTAAGGTGGCATATGATTCTATCAATCAATTAAGGGCTTTGCGAAATGTCCTGCCATGTTTAATTTGTACATGTATTGTACATTGATGTATGAAATCACTTGAAATATCTAGTTATCTGAATGTTCTTCATACTGACGCACTTATCTCTTTAACTATTCTTGCAAACCAGTGACTTCATTTTATACTTACGTACCTTATCTGTCTACATGGCTGATTGCTTTTTATGTATGCATAGTATACAGCATGGCTTTTATTCTATGCAATATCTATACATACAGTAGAAGAAACCTTTTTTTTAATGTACGCTTTTGGTTGTGTATAATTAAGCTTTAATATACGTTAACAAAGTGCACTGTTCAAACCATGAAAAACAGCCCACATGGTTAAAACATCACTGCATGAGCTCCTTACACATATAAAGGGTCTACTAAGTCAGAATGTGAAGAGAAATTAATATTATCTCTAAGGCATACACATGTCATTTTTAACAATTAAACTATCCAAGGTCAAATGCGTTGTCTTTTTTTTTTACATGAGGCATTGTTTGTTTAAAATAAAAGATGATGCTTAATATTTACGTCCGAGACGTAGATGAGTTTGTTTCTTAATCAGAAAAGATTTGGAGAAATTTAGCATTGTCTCACCAATCTGCAGTGTATGGGTGCCATCAGAAAAGTCCAAACAGCTAATAAAAACAACATAATAATTCACAAGTAATGTTTTTAACTTCAAACATTAAAAAAGTCCTTTTTTTAGCAGCTGTTTGGACACTCATTCTGACGGCACCCATTCACTATAGAGGATCCGTGATGAGTGACACTGCTAAATTTCTCCAAATCTGTTAAGAAACAGACTATCTTGGTTGGCACAAGCGTGATTAAAAATTACACCAAATTTAAATTTTTTGGTAAACTTTTTGTGTTTACATCAATTGTGTTAATTAATCAGTGTGCCTATGGAAACAAACAAGGACACTTACATACATTAAAAGCTAAAAATATCCAAGCCTTGTGCAACTTACACAATGTTGCATTGTTTTCGAGAAAAGAAAAAAAAAACATACCATCTGCTTCAGTATCTTTGTGTGGGTGTTTTAAAGGTTAAAACTCATCCTATCATAGGACTTGCATTGTTATGCCTGCAGTCCTAAAAGAAATATGTCTGTGCACCAGAGGGGGGCATTGCTGACCAAGCCTGAAACTTCAGCGCCTCTAAACGTTTAATGTCTCTGGACGTTTGTTTCTACTCCTCCCACCCTCTCAGTATTCAGTTATAGACATTGCACCAAAAACGATCTGTTCAACAGTATTGGGATGAGCCATTTACATAAGTATTATCACCAACACCATTATAAGCTGTTTCGTTTAAATCATGTAGTAAATATGCATTTCATTGCATACATTTGGTTTATATAGCACGCCGCTATAAAAAGAACATTAATGTTCTGCTAGAAAGATGCATGGAGTTCATGAATGAAATTGCCTGACTGACTTGCAATGGTATGCAAACAACAGGTTACCGTACAATAGAAGGAAAGATGATATTTAAATACACACACTCACAAAAAATACATCCAAACAGAATAATCTCACAGTCGTTTCTCCTCCATAGCCACAGGGATGACTGATTCCTGGAAAGGCAGAGTTTGTCACAATGCATTTTCTGCTCAGAAGGCAGAAAGCTGTCTTTGCCCAGGCGCTTACAGATTATAGTGCCATTACTCTCTCAGTATCTAGTTTCATCAGATCACTTGGTGCCCTGACTTCACCATCTGACATGTTATGTTGTATCCGGACCACACAGTAAAAAAAAAGCATGACATTAGGAGTTGTTTTAAAACAAGGCTGTGTGGTTTTTTGAAAATCAAACATGCCATAGTATGAGCTTAATTAAACTGAATGGATGGAATATTATTTCACATCACTTTTTTACTCTGAAAAATTGTCACAATTTGTGGTGAATATGATAACACAACATGGCATAAAATATAGCTGTTGTTATCTTCATTGGAATAACTAGCAACACTATCTTGGTCAACCAGCGTCACTAACTACCGGTGCACCAACACTAATGAATATCTGGAATCTGATGGTGCAAAAAAAATTAATTATTGAGAAAATCGCCTTTAAAGTTGCCCAAATTAAGTGCTTAGCAATGCATATGACTAATCAAAACTCATTAAGTTTTGATATATTTACTGAATATCTTTCTGGAACATGATCTGTACTTAATATCCAAATCATTTTTGTGATAAAATGAATACAATAATGTTGACCCATGCAATGTATTGTTGGCTATTGCTAAAAGTAAAACTTTCTTATGTCTGGTTTTGTGGTCTGGGGTCACATAGCTATAGCAAGTGCATGTAGTTAATTAATATCACTCAGTAGCCTACTTAAATGTATAATTACATAGTAGCAAGGACACCTTAAAATCAAGTGTAACAATAAATTAAATAATAATCATAATAGCGTGACAATAAATGAGTCTACTAAAAAGTAGCAGTGTGGGAATTATCCATTGACCTTTATAAAGGCTAATTTATTTATTGGAATAATTTTCCGGGTAGCCTATTTTGTTTCAGATCTCGCGCGACCCCAAATCTGTCGTCCCAGAAAACCGCCATCTACCTTAAAAGCATTTTAATGCACGTTAAAAGTTTAAATTATTATTTGACTGTGTTTTGGGAGTAATCCATCATAAAGTCTTGCGTTTTGCCGCGTTGCTGATCCTAAACAGCGTTCCAGCGGCGAATTGTTGCTATGGTTACGTTCTCCGGCGAACGCGATTTCAACTTTTACGTTAACGGAAACGTTTGCGAACGCTGTTGAATCGTGTGAATCCTTACGTAGAACGAATAGCCTACATACTTTTCTTTCTGTGTACTTCCTCGCGCCCTGCTAGTCTGATGCATGTCACGCCAACTGATAAACAATGCCCAGCTGTTAGCATGGAACAATACCAATTCTTTTCCATAAGGAATCGTGACGTAATAGAATGAATGACGTAAAAACGCTACTTTTACCATTCATGAATGTTTATGTTATTATTGGGCGAAATTGTATTATCAGGTAAATCATTTGGTGAAGACAGGTAATGTCATGTCACGTTTTTTTTTTTTGCTACACCCCTAACAGTCGGTTTGGGTGGTGCGTGCTTATTTGCTGTCTGCGCTTCTATGGCAACGTAATAGATTATCCATCCCCACGCATGTTACCACAACTGATCTGGACATCTTCTGCACATTGGATTACTGATGTGTCAATAGCCTGGGGCTTCGTAAGTGCTGTTTGAAGAGTAGTTTGGACAGGAGGTTGCAATGATTTGTCATTGAGACGCGCGTCAAATTGTTTCTCATTCAGACACGTCCCTCCGTCTTCCCGCATCCAGTGCGCGCGCTCTCGGTGTCTAGTATCACAGATGCAGCGGGATGCATATTTGTGCATTCATATTTTTGACGACCTATTTTCCTGCCTTCGTCTCCTCTCAGATGATACCGACTGTCATTTGTTCCGTTAAGGTGGTCGATCACAATGGATAGGGTGCATTCTTCCATGCGCAAACGGCTCTATAGCTTGCCACATCAGTTTGGAAACAAGGGTGCTATGACTCGAGACGGCGAAGACAGCGACAAGGACACTCGGAGGAAAAGTGTCAAGATGAAGCATCTTCCCTCACCCTCCTCCACGGGGAGCTGTAAAGGTGTCAGCGAGGCCAAGAGCGGAGACGCGGAGACCGATGTGGGGAGACCCTTCAGAACCAACGTGAACGGCGACTGCCGGAGATTCAGAGGCAGCCTCTCTTCCATCACCAGTCGGCATGCTCCAGACGCGGATCTGGCGGAGCAGAGGTGCCTCATCGGGGATGCGAGCCCCGAGGACGACGGTCCTTTGGAGCAACCCGGACCTGGAGAGAGCCAGGGCGCGCAGAGCGGCGACGGGGCACAACAGGCGCCCTCTGAAGAACAGTCGAGTTTCGTAAAGTTGGAAGGTATCGATCAAATCATGCCTGACGACGAGCAGCTGTACCAGGCGGGCTTCATGCACAGGCAGTTTGGCGCGATGCTTCAACCGGGGGTCAACAAGTTCTCGCTTCGAATGTTCGGGAGCGAGAAGGCGGTGGAGCGCGAGCAGGAACGGGTCAAATCTGCAGGCTTTTGGATCATTCACCCATACAGTGACTTCAGGTAATCCCATGTCTAATTATCGGCTATGCAAATGCTCCCACCGCCGTCGGGCCTTCAGCAAGGAGCTCTCCAAAATGAAACGATTCAGTGCTTTGCTCACATGTCTGTGCAGATTAAATCTAGCCCATTAGTCTTTTCACGGTTTTGATTTTTAAAAACGTCTTTCTGTGTCCTTGAGCTTGCCGGGGTATTAAAATCAGGCCCGTGCTGTTGCATTCCCTAACCTCACCTGGTCCTATCCCCTCTGTCCTGTTTGAATGACATTGATACCATCCACACATTGCAAGGGCAAACAGTGTCACCCTAGCCAGCTGTCTAAGAGTTTCTGTGATTGTTCTGCATTCATTGCGTGAAACTTTCACTGCACCAGCCACCGAAGTCAAGTGTAATCTCTCACTTTACTGCATAGAAATAAGTCACACAATCATATTTAGCCGCCACTCTCGCGTTTTCACTCAGACAGAGCTGTTCGTTCGTGCACAGGCCGGGAAATAGGGTGATCAAAATGGGTTAACATGACGACGGGCATTATTGGGAGCAAACATCAGAGAGGATTACGACAAGACAATTTATTTAATGGCACTCTGGTCTGAGTTGGAGGGGGCAGGACTAACAGCCAGGTAGCTGAAATGGACCACATGGCCTTCGCACAGTCAGGATGGCATGTAAGCCGAGCAGTTATATGTGCTTCTAATGAGCGATTGGCACAGTGTTTTGGATATCAGTCGAACTAAATGATGTGAGATCAGGGTCATACAGTGCAAAGGAGGACAGTGTTGAGTCAAATCCAGAAATGAAAATTCTGTCATCATTTAGTCACCCTCAGGTGACTTTCTTACTTCACAGAAGATATTTCATTCAGTGAAAGTCAATGGGGTCCAATGAAATCAGTTTTGTGTTTTGTTTGGACCCCTTTGACTTCTATTATATTTTAAACAGAAACAACCAAAAGTTATTTTTAGTTTTATTTTGTTTCTTTGAACTACTCTTTTTTTCCACTATACACTGTAATCTACATATACAGTATATATATATATATATATGCCAGCACATTATCTGTAATATTTGAGTTACCCCTAATATACTGTACAGAACAAAAAAGACTGATACAGAACTCATATTCATACTAATATAGTACATTGGAAGTTTTGTGACTATATATCTATTTATCTATCTATCTGCGTGTGTGTGTATATATATATATATATATATATATATACAGTATATATATATGTAATGTAAGATTAATGTTCCGGAAACATCTAGACCTGTTGAGTATCAAATGTCCACAGCAGCAGGTGATTTGTAAAGTTTCACCTGTCACAAGAGGTACCGTCCTTAGTCGTCTGGCATTTTCAGGTGTCATTTTCACATTTGCCCTTGTCTCCTTCCTCTTCCTCTTGCTTCATCCCTCCCTCCCCGTGCTCTCTGACCTTCCTCCCCTCAGGACTGTTAGGGAAGGGGATGGGTGATGCAGGGACTTCCATTTGCTGATTGCACCACCTGGTTGATGCAGAAAAGGAGAAGAGAGTGTCAGAATGTGAATGGAGGCTGTTGAGAGGGGGGTTGAAGGTTAGCATCAGTGTTCAAGGGGTTGAGGAATAAGGGAAGCAAAGAGACGTGCTTTTTTAATGAATCACCACAGCAGCTCTGTTCTGCAGCACATTTGGAAAGAGTAGGAAACATAATTTTCTGCTAAACAATATGGTGCATCACATCATTTCTCCATTAGCTTCAGCTGAAAATGAAAGCAGTGCTCTCTCACAGAGCTAAACATTTCCGTCTGTCATTTAGAGCAGCGTAAGCAAACATTTCAGCCTGTTTATTGAATTATAGACTAAACGTATTACTTCAATGGATGTGAATTTACTCAAACAATACATGGGTGTTGTATGTGTGTTATACGCTGGCTAGGTTTAAGTCAAACTAACATATTTTGTGTTTTAATTTATTTTTAACGCTTTTTAGAGCCATTTTATAAGAACTTTTGAAGGATTGCAAAACTTAACGGCAGCTGTTCTCAGATATAACTTGAAATTATTGATAATAATTATGTCACATTATTCTGAATGTAAGGAGTAAGGTGTTTATGGCTTAATGTTTTGAAAGTTTAAAAGTGTATCACTGTAAAATCTGACTTTTAAAAACACAGTTACATTAAAGGTATCTGAAACCATAATTTAGAAGAGTAAGGGAAAAAACAAGGAATTTTAAAAGTTATAATAAAATAAACACAACTTTAAGAAACTTATTAATTCATACAATATTGTACAGATACACACACTAGAAAAGCATCTATTTACTGGGATTTGTTTGAAATATTTCTACATAATATTATAAATAGTTTTTGTCCTTCATAAAAATCTGAATTGTGACAGGTCGAGTCGCAGAGAAACATATTACGTCATTCAATTCTCTACATTAGTAATGCGATCACGATACGTACGTGAAAAATAGGGATTGCGATTTCTGTGTGCTACACTTTACATTCTGTTTTTATCTGAACATATTTCATCTATTTAAATGCAGAAACATAAACCATTTAGGTACACATCAAGTATGTGTACCCCCTTTTAAAACAGTAATAACAGTAAATTGCTGTAAAATTACCGGAACTAATAATTTACCTGTAAATACAAAACTGCACTGCTCACACTGACTTTTTTTCGGTACACACACATCCATGTAAAAATACCGGTAAATTCTGTGACATCATTAATTGGAAATGACAATAATGTCCGTGCCTCCCAGTGTTGGGTTTATAAACATGGAGGGGTATACGCGATACGTGCTTGTGTTGATTTTTGTGTCAAATGTTCACATTCCTGTAGCGCCTTTGGCCCAGAGACATTGTATTACACGACTTCAAACTGAACTACACAGTGCAGAGTAAATGTGTCAAATGCATAAGAATGTCAGAGCCTGTGAGCCTGTCCTTCAACAAAAAGACGACTCTATAAGTCGTTTGTGCAAGCACCTTATTACAGCCAATTTTTAAGTTTTGAAGGTAAGCGCGTGTTTATTTAAAGAAAATGTGTGGACTTTGTGTATTTCATATAAAGGACCACAGAAATAGTGCAAAATCATGATTTATAGTGCATTATCTGGGATTGAACCCATGAACACATGATTATACATATCATCGTATAAAGTAATTCGGCACCAACTGAGCTACACAAAACCTGAATTATGACTCAGAAAAAAAAAATAACATGAATATGAAATGTTTTGTTTCCAATAGGGAATAGGCAATTGTAGCGTGCTATTTCAGGACAAACGACCTATACGGGTGTAATGATTGGAGGACAGGTTGTAATGCTCATACCAGTAATATCGTTCTGCATTCATGCACATCATCATTACAATAGTTTAAAGATAATGAAGATAACTTTGCTTACTGGTAAATTGGAAAAATTACAAATTTACCAGTATTTTTGAAAAGGTCATGTTCAAACATGATCTCCTAATGGTAATTTACAAGTAAAGACTGTATGTGTGAAAGGCAGTCTAAATAACTGCATTAATACAGAGGAATGATGCAATTGTATTATAAACAGAAAACAGTTATGAAACCCAAAAATGTAAGAACAATGGACTGTAAAGTAACTCCATGCTTTCATTCCCAATGCTTTATTCTATTTGTTCTGAGAAGGTAAATGTTCCTCCTCCTTAGTTTCAGAATAAGACATTGATGTTTGAGAATATATGGTGATACGTTGATACTTTTGAAATGCAAAAATGCCCTGTTTCTTTCATTTCTATAGTTGTAGATCTTGGCAGAGTTCACTTTCTACAGGCCAAAAGTGACAGTAGTTAAAGAAACAGCGTTAAGGCTATCTGAATTCAGTTGATTCTTTTGCATGACGGCAGCATGACAGCCACCCAAGTGAATCATGGCAATAGTCTTGCATAAACCTATTGTAATGTAGCCGACACATTAGCTTTCTTCAGGGGACTCCAGCGGCCCTGGTTGAGATGTGGTGCAGAGCATTCGGATGATGGCTAGATCTGGTGAGTAGAGTTGACACAGATTCCACCGAGAGATCATCACAATTGGAGGGATGGGGATTGGGAAAGACAATTAGGACTCATAATATGCTAAGCAGCAACAGATAGAGAAGGAGAATAGAGAGTGTATTTTTGGCAGATTGTAACAGAAAGCTGATTATTGCAAAGGCTTTTGTTTGGATGAAATGTGTTCCCTCTGCTGTCATTTAACAGTGGCTCTCGTCTGTCAGTTGATTTTTAGCCTAAATAGGGTCGTTAAAGATCCACACAACTTCAACAAACACAAACCAAATACCTTTTACCTCATACCCACCCGTGTCCATTTGATATCGCGACTTATATATTGAACAATTTGTGGTTTCTAGTGTATGTTCTCGTGTTTACGCGTGTGAATTGAATGTCTGTAACGTGGTTAGAGTGATACTGTGGTTAATGTAATAGATATTGGATATTCTTAATACAATTACTGCTCTCATAACAGCGTGGGTTGACAGTTTTATTTCCATATTGCATTTACAGTATAGCAATATAGATATGAAAGCTTACAGGCTCTAATATAATCCGGAGATTAAGTAGACCAAGAAAATGCTGTGATGTGATATGATTAGATTAAATAATTGGTAGGCCCAGGCAGAAGCTGTTTTGTTGTTGTATGTTGTTGCTGGTATGTCATCGGCACTGATTTTAAGGGAAAGCATGCTATAAATATTGGGAAATATTGTTTATTAAAAAATACCCCACAAAGTCTGTAAATGACAGCAGTCCTAAATTAATATTTGATATTTATATAGAGGGATTTGGGAATTTGGTCATCTAAAATGACACAAAAATGAGTGATGTCAAATGTTAAATTGTGATTAATCACATCCAAATAAAAGTTGTGTGTGTGAACTGTGTATATTTATTATGTATATATAACTACACACATATACAGTGTATATTTAGAAATTATTTACATATTTTTGCTTATAATACAACTTTGGAATATAATACAATACAATTGTGTATTAATATAAACATAACATATATTGAAAGTCAACATAACATATTTTCTTAAATATATGCATGCATGTGTATGTATTTATTATTAAATAATAAACATGCATAGTACAAACACATATATTTTGTTGACAAAAGCTTATATCTTGGATGTGATTAATCATGATTAATCGTTTGGCAGCACTAATATATATCTTAATATCTATTATTTTTACAATCATTTATTATTCACTTCATTTCATTTTGTTGTTGAACGTCTTTTGGTATCAGTGTGCCGCTTTTGGTCGTTGCATAAGTGTATGGTACAAACAGTTCAGCACATGTTGCTGTAAAACTTATTCTTTTGCCTGCTTTGACCACTGGAGCATCTGTCCAAGGGTAAATGTCAATGGCAAATCCTTTATAATCTGAAAACTGTCTGGAAATAATCTGGCAGATTTAGTGACACTTCCTATAGATGGTTTGTTCTTGTTTAATCTCCTCCAAAGCTCATTTCAAGCAATGTAAAATAGAGCCCTGCTATGTGGAAGTAGTATTTTTCCACTTGGTTAAACTCAGATTTTATATTACATATAAAAGTAGGTATTTAACATATATGGGATTAGAGTATTAGCTTGACAGAAAAGAAGCAGATTGAATATAATATTAGCATTATTTGGATTTGGTTCCTAATGTATTACAGTAAGTTTGAGCGGGACATATTTTTTTATTTATTGAATAAAAATTGGCTGGTATGTTAAGATAATATAATGTTAGTTTCGGGTCGGTTAAAGGTGGTTTTGATTCGTATCATTTTGAGAATTTAATTAGACAAACACTTTTAAGATGTTTTAAGAAGTCATTGATAGTTTGCCAGTTTTTGGTTTTTACAGCCACATACTTGACCATTCTGCCTCACATTAACCAAACTTTAGAAAATCCTTGGCTCAAATGTTTTTATCTGTTCGTATTCAGATATAAATAGTAATAGTAGTAGTAAATTCCATTAAGGAAGATTTACTATTTTGTATTAGTTAATAATAATCCAGTATTTGTAATATATTCTTTTGTGTGCTTTAACTCAAAGTATCAAAGTTATGTCAATATTCCTTTAGATACTGGTTCTTAACAAATTCTTCTTTTTTAAGGCCATATGGTTTAACAGAGATGTGGGGATTTCAATCTGGCCCTATAAGTACATAAGTACAAATCTGGTAACACTTTTTTTCGATAGTCTATAGATATTCTACTAACAGTAACTGTGCAACTACATGTCAATTAACAGTCATTAGAGTATTAGTTGACTGTCTGCTTAATATCTCCTAGCACTTTACTTTGATGAGTCCACGACATACAACATACTGACTAACTGTGCAAGTGGATGTCAATATATTCTACTAACCCTAAACATAACCCTAACAGTTTAATCTGAGACTCGTTGACATGTAGTTACAAAGTTACTTATAGTTAGTAGAGTGTCTAAATGGAATCGAAATAAAGTGTAACCTTTAATTGTTTACAATTTCAGTCCTCAATTTACTTCCATTCATGTTTTTTTACTTTAAAAAGAAAGTCTGATTAGCATATAGTGATTTAACAAAAAATCTACACTTTCAGAAATAAATGTACAAAGCTGTCACTGGTGCGGTACCTTTTCAAAAGGTATGTGTTTGTATCTAAAGTGTCCATTTTGGTACCTTAAAGGTGCATATATAAGTACTTAAAGTTTTTACCTTTTGAAAAAGTACTGTCCAAGTGAGAACTTTTGTACCTTTTTGTATTTCTGAAAGTTCTATCAGAAAAATTGCAAAGAACAGATGTTCCATAAATACTGCCATAAATAGTCTCTTCCCAAAGTTTGCGTGCCTGTAACTTAAGAAGTATTAAAGATACCGTATCTCAATATCCAATGAGATTTGACTTCTTAAATTAGAGTCTTGGATCCTGGTGAAAAGCCATTTCATATTTTGGTTTTATTCTTTATAAAAATGAAACTAGCCTCTGAGGACCTCTGGTTGATTTGACATGGAATGGCCCAGTTCTTTTTAGATGTTTTTTATCTAATACGATTGCTGTTAACAGTAACCTTCAGTCATGAACCAATACTGTGTGAGATCATGGTTAATCTGCTTTTTATTATTTCTGCAGTCATTTCAGAAGCAATTTGTTAGTGACCTATTTATACACAAATATAAGGACCTGAAATCCTGAGTGTTTTTTTCCCTTGTCCGTGGTGTCGAACAACACCTAATCCCACTGGACAACTCTGAAATGCTGAGAGCCTCGTTCTCCCTTTGCAATCCATACGGAGCTGGAACTGTTTATCAACCCTCTGTGGGATCGATTTCTGCGTAATTACAACTCAGCAGCAAAGGACTGGAATCTAGTAACCAACCAGCTCTCTAACGTAGTAAACATGACGAACGCTAATCCACGACTTCAGATTTTGGTGTAAAAGAATATCAGCATGTGGGGAAAAGAGCCAGGCAAATACGGTCAATAGTATTAGTAGAGTTATTGAATGTTTCACACAACCAAAAAAGGCTGTTTATAGTATACGTCAGGGCCAACGGGGTAATTAATGCTGTGTTCACCAATTATGGCGGCTTGTTTTTGTGTAAACGTTTCACCCAGCAGATCTTTTGTTGATGAAATGGCGGTCTTGCCAGAGGTCTCCTGGATGTCTTCCAGCCCCTTTCATTTACATACGTACGACACATCCAATTACCAAACAGGGAACTCATCCATAAACGAGAAGTAATAGCCCAACCAGACAGCCAGCCATTTCCAGCGTCAGTCAGGGGCTGTGCTCACGAAGCGTTCTCAAGAAATCCTGAGTGCGCTTTTTAGATTAGTGTTTCTGATTACGGACATCATAATACTTATTTTGAGGAAATGATGGCAGGCGATTACATTCGTACATTTGGCAGATGCAGTTATCCGAAGATATTAACTGCTTGCAAGGCATGCGTCTTATCAGTTATATTTCCTGGGAATTGAACCCTTGACCTTGGTGCTGCTAGCGCATCAGTTTAGCTATAGATCTGCTATTGTTTCTATACACTCTTAAGTGTGAAGCTGCTTCACGATGCCAATTTTTTTTTTGTCTAAATGGTTCCATAAAGAACCTTGAACATCTAAAGAACCTTTGTTTCACAAAAAAGTTCTTTGTGGCAAAAGAAGGTTCTTCAGCTTATAGGTTGTTTTTAGCTGAATGCTTCTTTGCAGGACCGAAAATGATTCTTGTATGGAGTCACTGTGAAGAACCTTTTAAGAGTGTACACCAACTAGATTAAAAAGGTGTTTCAGGAAGTAAATTTGATATATTTCTGTCATTTAAGTGTATTTTATTATTATTTACATTCTATAACAGTATTTTCAACTTATTTGTTTAAGTTTTAGTAATTTTGCTATGTTCATTTGTCACTGATTCATTGACAAACACACACACACACACACACATAGATATATAGGCCTATATAACTTATTTAACTTATTTTTATTTATTAAATTATTTAACTTAATTTCAAGTTTAAATTTTAGTAATTTTGATACTTTATCCTATTTTTAGGGATGCACTGAAATTTCGGCCGCCGAAAATTTTCGGCCGAAATAGCATTATCGGTTTCGGCCGAAACTTAAGAAAGCGCCAAAAATAAAAGCCGAAATTGTCGCCACGCCTCTCCGCTCCTCCCGTCTCGTTCGCGCTGTCATTACGCATCAAACATGTATGTCGCCGGTTTGGAAGCACTTCAAAGTTTCTGATGAGGACAGCAAAGTTGCAATATGCAACATTTGCTCTGCAAAAGTTTCAAGAGGGGGTTCGACAGCAAAGACATTTTTGACTACAGGTTTTTTTTTTAATGAAGCCATTTTCGGTTTCGGTATCGGTTTTAGGCCAAGTGCATCCAAAATTTTCGGTTTCGTTTTCGGCCCAGAATATTCATTTCGGTGCATCCCTACTTATTTTAGTTAGTTAAAAACAACATTTCATTTATGTTTTTATTTGTTATATTTGAAGTTTTTAATTTTTATGTTATACAGGGTGGGCCATTTATATGGATACACTTTAATAAAATGGGAATGGTTGGTGATATTAACTTCCTGTTTGTGGCACATTAGTATATGTGAGGGGGGAGACTTTTCAAGATGGGTTGTGACCATATAAATGGCCCACCTTTTCTGCTTTATCTCAATTACTGAAGGATTTGAAATTGTCTTTGTTTTAGTTAAAAACAACAAGATATAATATGATAAATAATTAATGGTAAAATATCTATTTAGTGATAATGTTAATCATTCATAAAATAATATTTTAATATAATAAAAATGTGTAATTGTTAATTAGATATGTTCATGAATAATTGTATTATTATTATAATTATGCAAATAATTATACTATGATATTACCATTTTATAATGCCATTGTTATTAATACTAACTATTGATATTTATTATTTATTATCATTATATCTATAAATAAATTTATTATCCAGTTTTCTTTTAAGAAGAAGCATTTAAATTGAATTTATAGTCTTTAATTGCTTCTATTGGTTAATGGTTTCAAAGGTCATGCAGACTCTTCTGTTTCAAAGGCATTAAATAATCACTTTGTCCGTTTTATGTCATACAGGTTCTACTGGGACCTGATCATGCTCCTGTTGATGGTGGGAAACCTGATCATCATCCCCGTAGGCATCACCTTCTTTAAAGATGAACACACTCCCGCTTGGATAGTCTTTAACGTGGTCTCTGACACATTCTTCCTGGTTGACCTGGTGCTGAACTTCCGCACGGGCATCGTCAAAGAAGACAGCACAGAGATCATCCTGGACCCTCAGCAGATCAAGGTGAAATATCTTCGCAGCTGGTTCGCAGTGGATTTCATCTCCTCCATCCCTGTGGATTACATCTTCCTCATTGTGGAGACACGCATCGACTCGGACTTCTACAAGACAGCACGAGCGCTGAGGATTGTGCGTTTCACTAAAATACTCAGTCTGCTTCGGCTGCTGAGATTGTCCAGACTCATTAGATACATCCACCAATGGGAAGAGGTAAGATGCACCTCTATAAACTCTTAGATTGTAATATATCTATATAAAACGCTTTTTTGTTGGCTTGTAAATGATGAAAAGAAAATGAACTGTGATATGAAGCTTGTTTGATATTCCCGTACCAATAATGGAGCTGCTCATAGTTTCTTTCATCGTAGTCCAGCAGCAATATTTCTGTCAAACAAATATAAGCATTTCTCATAACTACAATTCTAACAGTGATACAAACCATTCAAACCATTTTCTCACCCTTGTGTTCCTTGAGGACTGGGGATTTGGACTGTTTTAGTCTAAATTGATCAAAAATTAGTGCTGAAAAATAATTTTAAAAACATTATTTGCCATTAACCGCTTCCAAAACAAAAGTTTTAGTTAAAATTATGTATGTGTGCATACTGTGTATATTGTTTATGTATATATAAATACACAAACAGGCATGTATATATTCTGAAAATATAATGTATATTCAAATAATTTATATTATTTCTAAATAGATTTAATGTATAAACGTAACACATTTTTCTTAAATATATAAATGCATGTTTGTGTATTTGTGTATTCATACTAAATATACACATTGAACACACATATATGTGAACAAGAACTTTTGAATGCCCCAATTTATTTAATTTAAATTTACAATATAATTATATACACTGATGTTATGAAGTTTGGGTCAGTAGATATATATATATATTTTTTTAAAGGAAATTAATGCGTTTATTCAGCAATGATGCGATAAATTGACCATGAATGACATTAGATGTATGTTTAATGTTACAAAAGATTTCTATTTCACGTAAATTATGTCAAATTAATCACGGTTAAGCAGCAAAAATTATTTTCAAAAATGATAATATTAATATTTCTTGAGCAATAAATCTGCTTAATAGAAGGATTTCCGAAGGATCAGTTTTTACCGGTGAACATAAAAGACAATGTGACAACTTTAGGTTCGAAACAATAAAAAAAAAAAATGCACATAAATGAAAATTCTTTTTATTTTGGATGGACTGTTCTTTTAATTAATCGTAGGCAAAGGACTGGTGACAGATAAAAGCGAGGATGTTCTAGGACCAACAATGGAGCTGATCCAAGAACACATCCTACTTGTTAAAATCACGGTCAGCAATTATAGACAGAAGATCACATTAACTTCACAGTCGTATCTGAAACTCCGGGACTGCTTTGCCATCAAGTTGGATTTAATTTTAGCTCTGCCAAAGAATAGCAGCTTCTAAATCAAGCAGCAATTAGCCACGATTAGAGGCGGCCGTGTGTTACTCAACCTAACCATTGTTTGTCCATGGCAAAGTTAAAAGCGTGCACCATGACCCTTTAATTGCTTCGATCCCTCAACCTTGCGAGTTAACGGAAATCTATTGGATTCCGCACTTTAATTACCGCTATTTGGGAACGCCGCCTTTTTGTCCGCTGGGGGGGTGGTGCATCGGTGCCGTTATGGATCGTGGGTAACACCAGCCTCTCGTTTGGCCTCCCACTGATCTCCTAGGAACTATTAGTGACATTAACAGAAGAGATACAGTGCCTTATGTAATACTCCACAAGCCCAGCGTTTTGCTACTAAAAACCAGCTTAAGGACAATGTGGCCTAGAACTGAGTGAGGATTAAATCTTAATTGTGACCCAATGCGGCATATTCTAGTTCTCATCTCTGACCTCTTTTCCTTTCAGATTTTTCACATGACCTATGACCTGGCTAGTGCCATGGTGCGCATCGTGAATCTCATCGGGATGATGTTGTTGCTGTGCCACTGGGACGGATGCTTGCAGTTCCTGGTGCCCATGCTGCAGGATTTCCCTTCAGACTGCTGGGTGGCCAAAAACAAAATGGTGGTAAGTTTGAGGGGCCGATCCGTGTCTGTTTTCTCTTTATGTTCCATTGGCACAGCTCCCAGTGATTTATTAATCCCAACATCCATTCGGGGAAAAAAGAAGCCCTGAAAATATAAACGCCGCAAGATAGCTTGTTTATACTGCTGCAGAACACAATAAATTTCCTAGATGAAATGTTTTGAATTATAGAAGGCTGCTTGCACCTCACAGTCACAAAAAGTTATGAGATTAAGTTTACACTAAGAATTAAAGTCACATTGTGAGTCACAATTGATATAAAGTGTAAGATATAAAGCAATTAAAAGAAATAGCTGCAAGATATGAATGAAATGATGACACCATGAAGTGGCAAGTGTGTGGTGTTGGATTTTGTGATATAAACCATGTTGTGAAATATACAATTGCAGTTAGGAGAGTTGAAGGAAATAGGTGCAGTTTTGAGACGTTAAGTCAGATTGCAAGATATTAATTCACATTGCAAGATAAAAAGCCAGATTATGACATATAAAATCAGACTTGGTGACGTAAAACCACATTGCAATTACAAGAAGCAGAAGTTACAAATGCAAAGTAACAAAGTTACAATCACTAGTCACATTGTAAAGTACAGAATCACAATTGGTATAAAGTCATAATTAAAAGAATGTAATTCTGATATATTGCAGCATAAAATGTCTTATTATGACACATTTGGGCTTTTCACACTTAAAATTGTTAACCCAGGGTTAGCCTAAACCCCGGATAAACGGAATCCTGGGTTATCTGTAATCATGTTTCACACTGCTTATATTAAACCTGGGGTTAGC
>JAUCMT010000059.1:10818855-10835778 GCA_032357475.1 Enteromius thamalakanensis
TCTATCTATCTATCTATCTATCTATCTATCTATCTATCTATCTATCTATCTATCTATCTATCTATCTATCTTTCTATCTATGTATCTATCTATCTATCTTTGTCACTTTAGCATTATTTCTATATAGTATTAATATTTTAATTACTATTTTAGATTATGTTTTACTAATTTGGTTATGGACTTTTGTTATTTTTATTAGTTTCATGTTTTTAGAAAAAAAAAATTATAGTTAAAATGTTTGTGTAATGTTCATTTATTTTTATTTCAGTTAATAATCTTATTTTATTGACTTAAACTTGTTGCCAAAGCAACATTTTCTTTTTTGTGTGTGTAATATATATATATATATATATATATATAATAATTAACATTTTTTAATAATTTTTTATACATTTTTTAGTATTTTATTTGTATTTAATATATTCATATTTCTAATATTTTATATGTACTCTTTATCAGTAAAGTATTATATACATGTGTGTATTGTTTTTGTTTCTCTCAACCTAAAACAATTAAAATTTAAATGGGAAAATGTGTGTGCATACATACATTTTAATTTTAATTGTTTTAAAACAAAATTATGCAAAAATAAAAGTTGACAAAAAAAAAAAAAACTATGCAAGGAAAAAGAAAATAGAACCCAGACTACATTAAATAAACATGCAACAGGGATAAACAACATTTGAATCGAGGTGCCGACCATCTTTTTTTTTTTTTCCTTTCTACAGAACTTCCATACGGCTGGGAGAAAATAGATGACCCTATTTATGGCAGTTACTATGTTGAGTAAGTTCTTCAAAATTCTTCTTTCAAAATTTTAGTCCAATCTGACCCCGAATTATCCGTGTCATGCTCTTCAATAAGCGTGCCGAGAGAGGGAGGGTCCCAGCGTGATTAAATATCTGCTCGTTCTGCCCCGCAGCCACATTAACAGAAGGACACAGTTTGAGAACCCCGTCCTAGAGGCCAAACGAAGGATGCAACACCAACAGCAAATGCAAAGTCAAGGTCTATCGGCGCTGCCATTGCCCACAATATATAGAGGTACTGCTTTTCTCTGTGGCCCATATATGCCATCTTCACCCAATTGGTTTTATTGGTGTTTCTTGATTTCGGGTTGCTCAGGTGTCTCCTAATTTCACTTTAGCTTGACTGAAGCACCAAAGACCATGCAGTAGAGATGGCTGTGCTTTGTGCCGTGTATTTATCTGATATATTGCGTGGGTTTGTCTTCACAGAAAAGCCTCCATTTACGAGAGACGCCACACAACTCAAAGGGACGTTCCTCACCACGGTGCTACAGAAGAGCAACATGGGATTCGGCTTTACCATCATTGGTGGGGACGAGCCGGACGAGTTCCTGCAGGTCAAGAGCGTTATACCTGAGGGACCTGCAGCCCAAGATAGCAAGATGGACACAGGTGAGGAAATCAGGACCTACAGTATGTTGTCTTCCTCATTGTGTTATAATTTTGTGTTAACCTGTGTAGTCTAAAAGAAAGGTTAATGGAGGTAATTTAATCTAAATTAATGTAGTTGTTTTGATGTAAACTTATTTATCAATATTATTTATCTATCATTTTTTTTGGCCTATGCACACATACATACACACATGCACACACACACACACACACACACACATACACACATATATATATATATATATATATACTGTTTGTGTATACTGAATATATGTGTGTGTAATATATGCATTTTTTATGTAAAGTGATTTATTAATATTCCTCATAATAATATACTTTAATAATATACCTATAATAAAAAAATAGATAAGTGTGTTATATGAAAAGTAATTAAATTATGTGAGTATTGTATAATATAACTATGTAAATATGATTAAAAATATACATAATTATTGCTAACAATAAACTGTTAATAGTTGTAGTAGTATTTATGGGAAAATATATATATGTATATGTATATATATTACATAATTAATATATTATAATTAATTATTTATATTTATATTAGTGTTGTCAAATGATTAATCACATCCAAAATGTGTTTATGTGTATATATTAATACACACATACAGGATATATTTACATATATATATTTATATTTTTTAATCATTTATATATATATATATATATATACATTAATATAGAGATATAAAAGGAGTCATACAAAGCCAAAAACAGCTCTTTAGAAATCACTCTATTCTGTGTACTTCCCCTTTAAATCTTCACGAGCTCTGCTGACTCCGCCCGTTAGCACATTATTAGGAAAGACTATTTGCAAAGATTCATTAAAAGACATTATACTCACTGCTTCTGTAGGTGATGCTGGATCATGAATGATTCACGCGAACATAAACACATTTCGTGTTGATCAAGGGGGCGTTTCCCTTTAGAACCAAACGTAACGTTTATCTTCCGCGTCTTCAGTCACTCAGATGTCGGGGGTAAATGACTACTGCTATGTTCATTAATACATTGAACAACAAAACACCTCAATCTCTTAGGAGTCTTGTTTGTCTCTGCCTCTCGGTCTTATGACGGCTCACTCAGGGCGGGTCTGAGGTGAGACACCAGTTCAGTCTGTGTGACACGCTGCTGTCAATCAACTATTGTGGGAGTGGCCTCTGTCTGTGTGACACCACACTGACATATAATTTTGGGGTGAACTTACCCTGTCTGTCACACAAAAAAAGTTCTACTGTTCCAGATGCCAATTTATTTTATTGATTAGTAAAAACATTTATCTAAATGGATAGTTCACGCAAAAAAGAAAAATTGGGTCATTACTGTAAATCCAAACCTTCATTCATTTTCAGAACACAATTAAGACATTTTTGATGAAACCCAAGAGCTTTCTTTATAGACATCAATACAACTGACACGTTCAAGGCCCAAAAAGGTAGTAAGAACACTGTTCAAATATTTTACACATATGTGTTGCGGCTCACACAGGAGCTGGAGTTATGACGAAGACTGACATGAAAGAGAATAATGTTGGATTAAGTTTTGTTTTCCTTTTTCCTTTATAAAATTACAGTCGAACCACTGATGTCACATTTTTCACAGACTATTTTAACAATGTCGTTACTACCTTTTTAGGCCTTGAATGTAATCAGCTGTGTTGACATATAGAGAGTCAGGATTTCATAAAAAATATCTTGTGTTCCAAAGATGAACAAAGATCTTACAGTTTGGAACGACATAAAGATGAGTAATATATAATTGACTTTTTGAACTATCCCATTAAATATATGTTCTTTCTTCCTAACTGATCAATCAGTCAATGAAATAGAGCAGTAAAACATTGTTTCTGTGACCGTTTGACAGCCAAAATGAACCTGAGCATATGTTATCCAATCAGAATTTCAATTAGTTTTGATCAGAAAATCATTCGAATTAAGTCTATATGTTTTAAGTTTAAAAACAAAAAACACTGTGATCTAGTTTATGCAATTCCGTGGTAAGGCTTTGTGGGAGTTGTTAAACAATGCGTAGCAGCTTTAACTGTATAATTTCCATTAAGCTGTACAGAGAACCATGCAAATTGACTTTCTTTAGATTTTAAAAATGGTATGAACTAGTCAGTGAACTTTTGGGAAAACAGTAGAACTGTATTTCTTAGGTGCGAAGGCGAGATGCTGACTGGGAACACCCAATTACCACATTAGTGTTGACAGTCCCATGTGTCCTCTCCTCAAACTCCTGCTTGTCTGTCGCTTAGAAATTTCCTCCGCATTTGAGATAGAGCTTTTACTCTGTGATCTGACTGGACAGATGATGGCTCAGTACAACTCTAAGCTGTCAAAATGGTATTTTAATGCTATGGGTGCAGATTAAAAAAAAGGACCATTCAAAAAAAGCAGCCTCAAAGTATATAAAGTCTGAGTCACTGCATTTATAGAAAGTATATTTAATTCATGGTTCCCACTATTGTGAATTTATGCACATATTAATAGTGCTGGAGTGCTCTAAATTTAGGCTGAAGAAACATTTATGTTTAATGCTCAGTTAGGGGCTGGATACTAGGGTATACCCATTCAAACATTTATTTATTTACTCTTCATTCTATTATTTATATACATAAACGTATATATACTTGTAAAATTTTACATGTTCTTTTCGCATGGTTGCTCTTAAAAGAAGAATAGGATACATGTTCTTCCCTTGTGGCCTTCAATTTGCTCATGCTGCAAAATTTCCACAGAGATTTGTTTGCTGACTCGAGGCAGAAGAACAGCCAGCGTAAGAGCAGACACATACTGTCGTCTGTACTCGCTTTCTGTGGACCATTTCAACGAGGTGTTGGAGGAGTACCCCATGATGCGACGAGCCTTTGAGACCGTAGCCCTCGATCGGCTTGACCGCATAGGTGAGAGCTGTCAGTTCAATAGGCTTATGTTTTTCACAGCTGCTCTGAGATGTCCTTTAAGTGTGGAGAGTTTAAAAATGTAGTGTATTGACTAACTTTCATCAAACAACGCCTGTGAATTTTTTGACTTCAGAACATCCTAGGTGTATATGGATTTCCTCTTTCAGACAAATACAATCGAAGTTTTAAAAAAAAATGACCTGGCTCTTTGAAAAGATGAGGAAAAGTGAAATGAACCCCATGAAAAGTGCTCCACCCAGCTCCATGGTGTAAATGAAGGCCTTCTGAATTGTAAAATGGTGCATTTATGTAAGAAAACTACTCGTATTTAAAACTTTATAACCTATAATCTCTAGCTTCCACTAACTGACGTAGATATGTTCTCGAGAGAGTGGAGTTCATCGGATGATGTAGGACATAGCTGTAGCATAAGCTCTAAACAAAACTTGGTTCCCACAAGACCCACAACCATAAATGTAGTGTCCATGTTGATAGGGCATGTAGCTTAATGTATATTTTAATAATTTAAATAATATTTGTTAATAGCAAATATCGAATAAACGTTAAATTTCCAAGCCTTACATGTTGACTTCCTTCTATGTCCTCACAGGAAAACACAACTCTGTACTCCAGCACAAGGTCCAAAGGGATCTCAATTCCGGAGTTCTGAACTACCAAGAAAATGAGATCATCCAGCAGATTGTACAGCATGACAGGGATATGGCCCATTGTGCCCACCTCATGCAGACACCTCCTCCAGCTCCTCATCCAGCAGCGACTCCATCTTCCCATACCCCCGTCATCTGGGCACCTCTTATTCAGGCTCCTCTACAAGCTGCCGCAGCCACCACTTCAGTCGCCATTGCCCTAACTCGCCACCCCCATTTGCCCCATACCCTCTTCCGACCCCCTGTCCCGCTGCTTGGCTCACTGAAAGACCAGCCAGGGTATATAAAAAGGTTCCCAACTGCACTTTCAGGTGCTGCTGCATTTGGTGGCTCGTCTTCAACCAGCTCGCAGTTCAGCTCTTGTATAGAGACCCCAATTCTGGACACACTCAGGACCGAGAGATCATCTACCTCCACACCTCCCCCACCGTCCTCCAGCTCTCTGCCATCCACCATCACGACAACAGTCACCACCACCACCTCCAACATCACAGAGTCTTCCTTCTACCCCCATAGACCCCTTGCTTCCCATGGGTCCAAAGACTTCAGCATAGCCCAACTTCATTCCCAACCACAACATCCTCAGGCGTCTTTTCCCCCCGGCATTGCTGCAACACTTCCTGGGTTCTTCCAACAAGGAGCAATTGGAGGAGAGGCTGTCCAGCTTGCAGTTCCCCCTACATCCACCCTTACTCCTTTGATAGCGCATTCAATAAGTCCAATCCTGACCCAACTGCATTCAGCTCAGCTAGCTCCTCAACAAACAAAACCAATTAAAGATTTGAATAAAGTTGTAAGGACAGCCTCTCAGTCCCCTATAAAAGAGTCCCCTGTCCGCCCCAGGAGCATTATCGAACAAGTCCCGAGTCCAACAAGTGTCCCTTCCCAACACGCTCAGATTAGTCTACAACCGGATGTACTTTCCCAAGAACCATCTGCTCTTGCTTCCCTTGCACAATATGGGTCTGGAAATGCATCCCCATGTAGCACACCTTCAGCCTGGAGCCCAACGTGCCAGAGTCCTACAGTGGAGAAGATGAGAATGTCCGTGCATAGCCATCCTGGTAGCATCTCTGGATCCCAAAGTTCACTCCTAACTCCTCAGACACTCCTCCCACCACCACCTCAACAAAGACAAAGGGGCGGATCTCTAGTTGACCTACCCTACCATGACTTAAGCACCATTTCCATGTCTCTCCCCACCCCAGGAATACCTGAAAAGTCCAAGCCGCCTGGAAGAGGACCTCAACCACCGGACTTATCCCATCACAGAGGATCTGCTTCAGGTTACTCACCGCTCCCGTCACCCCCTCCCCTTATGAAACCATTTAGCTCAATGCCTGGTCACGTTGTCCTATCGAGACAAACTTCTAAGTTGTCCATAACCCAGACTGGGTCCTCAGGTGGGTCACCAGCCCACAGATCTAGTGACAGGTCCACCCCTGGGACTCCAAGCTTGCACCCCAAACTCCCATCGAACTTGTGAGAATGGATTGCACCCTCCTACGATGAGTGAGCAAAGTTTTTTTTAATACTTCAAAGATAATGACATTTCTCACAAGAGAAGGAGGGTGTATGTTCATCTACTTGGATTTCTATCGGTCCAATGACTTCCGTATTTGTAATGCCAAAAGAAGGAATAGACTAACAAAACTGACCGAAGAATGAAGGTGTGACTTCAATTTGTCTTCCAAGTTCTGTCAGTAATTTTTGCAATATTATTGTCTGATGATAAGACTGTATAGGGATATGCAAATTAAGACTTCCAAAAAAACAAACGAAAAAAACAAAAAAGTAATAATTCTAAAGGACGTACGTGTGTTTGTGATTATGTGTGTGTGAGTGTGTGTGCGCGAGCAAGCGGTTGCTATTGTCATGTTATAATAGTGTGCTCTTTTTAAAGGAGGGAATTATGCTGGGTCAGGGAAGCTAAGCTACATTCGTCGCACTTCATCAGCCGGGCATCATCTGTCACTGTGAAAGAACACGCCGTACAGGTCTCTCCGGGCAGGTGGCACAGATATACACACACACACACAGGTGCACAGAAACGTTCACACATGCACAAACAAACCTAGCCCTCAACATCCCAATTATCTAAACCTAGTATGATCTTTCCGCTAGACCTTGACTCCATACATACCTCCTTGCTGACAAAGAGGTACTGCTCAGTATCTATGGCCTTTCCTTTTTGTAACAATACTGCCTTAGTGTCTGGACACCAGGGAACGAAACCCTCACTTCCACAACCGAACCGAGAATATTAAGAATGTTTTGCAATCATTTTGTATGTGCTTTGTATGTGAACTTGTGCAGTACTTAAGCAATAAAACTGTATGCTTGGTTTTTGTACGTGCACGGAGGTTGAACTGTAAATTGCAGCTTTCTTCCTATCAAACAAAAGATACTGGGTGATTGTGACAATGGCAACGACAATACTAATACGACGCAGTTATAAAAAAAGCCCACTGCAGTTACCAAAGCTTATGAGTTAAGAACTGTAATTACAAAGTCACCTTTGAATTTGGGTTTGTATGTTTCATTTGTTTCGCATCTGTTCACATTTTATATAATGCAGTAAGCCTATACCCCACAATTTGCATGAGGTTATATATGCTTTCTGGTTGTGCAATACATGTTTTGGTTAGTATGTATTATATTTCATATCTGTGAAATTCAACATTTTTAACTATTTAAAATATATTTCCGCAGAGGTACAGCAGACTAAAATAAACTGCTAACACAATAGTTAGCTTAGCACCTGCTATGATATGCCATATGTGGCTGGTGGTAAAAGGAGGAATAGTATTTTTCAAAGTGTCCTTCCTTTCGAGCAAAGCTTACACAGGTGGATCATGAAAATTCCCTGCTTTGTCCCAGGTTATTATATATTGTCTAATTTATATGATTTTATATTACATGTCTATGTATATATCTATTTATTGTGTATGTGTTTGTTTTGTTAATCTATATATTCATAATTTAAACTATATACTGTCATCATCGGTCTGCAGATACTGTCATTACGCATCACTCGGTCCTTCCACTCTCAATTCTCTTCCATTCTTGCAATATGCATTTGATTATCATATCATTATTTTCATTTTCAGACCCTGATTTTTTTCCAAGTTAACATCATTCCCTGCATCGAAGTCGAATAAAATTGCAAGGCAAAATGCAAATGAGAGCGTTATAGGTGATGTTGAATATTAATGAGTTGAAATCAAAGCATCAAAGAGCTTTTTGTTAGTATTACAGAGCACACAATACATTACACTGTAATATTTCTCTTTTCCAGGTCTGAGTGTGCGTGTATGCGTGTTTTACTGTGCATTTACGTTGTAGCATTTTATAATATTCTGTGCATTTATTATTTATCATTACCAAAGTGAGGTATCATTAATGATTGTTATACAGTAGCATTTTTACCGCATCAACATAATTACTAAGAAGCATTGGTGGCCTATGTGTTCATAAAAGATGCTCATTCCTTTCTGGTGTTCGAGAATTGTAATTATCCAAAACAGAATTTATGGTCAATGTATGGCAAAATGGTTGAGCCATATGGCATATTCATGATGGACAAGTTACGTCACTATACATCAGTCTACAGTGCACTTTCAGTTCATCAAAAAGAGAAAAAAAAATGTTCTTCCATCCTAACCAGCGTCCTCCTGGAATATGTCCCCTTCAGAACTCATAGACATATTAGTGCAATATTTTGATGTACAACTGCTGTCAGTTATTATTTATTTATTTATTTTGAGTTGGAAGATGACCAGACTTGCCATATTTGGTCAGTGTTTCACTGTATCGTTATTATAATGATAATTATGGTAACAATATGTAATATGACTAACATGCTTCAGATTCAAAATATTACAGAATATAATGTTCATCATGAAACTGAATAATCATGTATGTACGAATATTCATGAGTATAGCTATATGATATTTCATTTGAACTATGTTAATCGATAAATAATTGTAAACAATAATTAAATTTTATTGTTTTTCTTTGTTAAGTCTGTGTTATGTCATTTATTTATCTCTGACCAGGAAGCATACCCATATTTTATTAGATTTCTATTAGTGTTGTTACCACGTTATTATTGTTATTATTATTATTATTGAACATAAAATAGAAAAAAACACTGCCCAAAAATGAAAATGGACTGAAAATAAACTCACCTATAAATCATCCAAGATGGAGATTTTTTTGTTAATTAATCCAAATATATTTGGAGAAATTTATCAGTACATCACTTGTTCACAAATGGATCCTCTCTAGTGAATGGGTGCCGTCAGAATGAGAGTCACAACAGCTGGTAAAAACATCCGTTCCAATTAACATCTTGTGTTCACAATTTTTTATATTAATATTTATAGTTGCTTTGGACTGTTTTTCACTTCGCTTTTTGTTTATTTTAGCATCTTTCTCTCCTGATTTAGATGAGAAAACCTTTTCCACTGGAGAATATTACGAATAAAAGACATATTTGAATATGAAAACGCTTTTTTAGAGATTAAACATGTCACTTCAGTCTTTTGGAATACTTGGGGATTATTTTGATGTTTTTATCAAAGGCTTGAACAGCACCCATTCACTCCACTGGTGAGCAAGTGACTTAATGCTTAATTTCTCCAATTCTGTTCCGATAAAGACAAAGATAAGGAAGATAAAGACACTAACTAACCTGCACCAAGGATGGCCAGAGGGTGAGTACATTTTCAACAAATGTTCATTTTGCATGAACTGTTGCTTGTAAGAGCATGTTCGGAAATATTTGTTATTGCATTACATCATTTACAAACATTAGGCTATAATAAACATATAGGTATAGGTATTCTTCCACTTGTTTACCTACAGCAGCTAATAAATCAGAAGTCTTTCACTCTCACAAGAAATTGCTTCCTTCTGCACTGAAAAGAAAGGTGAAAGGTTTTTATATATTTCATTACAATTAAACACAATTATTGTGACTCTATCAAAATATTGAATTAACTGACAGCTCTAATTTCTCTTTCTAGCATCCATACATCATCTCGAGCACATGGCTCCAGTAACACTGCCACAGAAGGAGAGAATGGCAAGGTCGCGTCCTTGAAAATCCAATGCGCTCTCCCAGTTACTGAGCCTCGATTCCAGCGCTTCTGACACTTGATGTAGCTCCAGTGGGGAACCGAGATAGCATCGTTCACTTCCCAGAGACAGCAGTGGATCACTGTCCTGCTCTCCATCCCCCACTAAACTGCAATGTTTAACCCCTATCAGTATCATCGCGAAACAGAGCATCTAATCTGCTCCACTCTCACCAGAGCGTGTGGTGGAACCGAGCAGAGACTTCTCGTGAAGGACTGTTGACAGAATACACACCAATAGGCTGAAATGGTGTTTATGGCAGCTATTATACTTCACACTGGAGCTGATGCTTCGTAGGAATTCCACTCATAGCGGTTTGATGTCAGCGAGCCCTGCTGGCGAATCAAAGCCTGGCTAAGCCTCACCCTATTTGCATACAAATTGACCAGCTGATCCCTGTCACTCTGACAATGCAGCCAAGATACACCCAGACTGCAAGCCCTGCTAATTACAGCGTGATCCCGCTATATTAATGCCTAGTCTGGAATGAAACCTGATGCTCTGAAGTTTCCCCTTATTGTCGGCCCTTGTGAAACTTTGAAAAGTTACCCAGTATGTTATGAATTTTAATTGCGCCTCAGGACCTGCTGACTCACTCTGCATCCGAGCGCACAGAAGATGAGAAGTTTTTATTTAGGTCCGTGCAGGGTTTTTTTGCCCCTTCAGTATTCTCCTATCGGAGAAATAGTCCGTGTATTTTCTTTGCGTCTTTTCGCTATCCAAATGAATCAAATCAATGAAATGAATCAATTATGAACGTTTGCCTTTTGATTTTTAATAACGTGCAATGCAGTGCCTTGGATGTTCAATTACACACTGACCCCTAGTGGTCTGTTTAAAACCTCAAATTATTATTAAATTATCTTCCTTAAACTCTCAAGGGGTAATTGTGACTAATACAGCTAATTGACTAACGTTACAGACTTCAAGGCAAATCAGAGCTTTCTAATCAGACCTATTAAATGTGCGTAATGCGTAATGCACATTTTTGTGGAAAATACTCGATATTCATTAGCATCAGGAGTTATTTGGAAGTTTCAACACAGAGCAACGACATTCTGTATTTTCAATATAGTCCACGGGGTGGCGTTATTGTGTATTTGACGATACATGAAAACAAACGGTGAACAAAACGATATGCTGTTTAATCTTTTTCAGCAAAAAAACAAAACAAAGAAAGAATAAAACATACAGGGAAAAAATAATGGAATTGCACGATATCTCAGGATACAAAAAGATCACTGAAAACCTACAGCGCTGATGAAAAGAATTTTCCAGTGGGACTGATGGGATTTTCCAAGGGGACTGATGGGAATTTAAGCATGTGAGGGGCACCACAAGTCTATTTTTGGGACTTGAATATCTTCATTGGAGGCTGAACAGCTGACAAAATGTTGGGGGGTGTAGGGTACAGTTCATGAGGTTAAACTCAAGGCACTACAACAATACGCATGGTGTTGGTGTAGCCAGATCCTGGACGCCAGCCTGTGACAACGATGATAACATCACCAGACTTGAAGTACTTCCGGGCTTTGCCTGAAAGTCAAAAAACGAAGGATGTAAATGCTCACCTAGAAGGGTAAATGGATTTACTGCCTGATATATGATTACCAAACAATCTTGATCACATCTAAACCCGGGTTTACGTTAAAAGCAGGGTTTCAAAAAATGTTTTTAGTGGTGCTAGGACCATAAAATGTTTGTCCAATCATATTCCTCGGTACAAGGCGTGGCTTTGAAGAGTGATTTACAGGGAGGGTGAGACTTTTATTTTGGACTTTTAGTACTTTAGTACTTAGTAGTTTTAGTAGATTTCTCTGGACGCCCCTTACCGATCTCTAGGGTGAAGCTGACACGGAGATCCACATCCTCAGCCCATACATCATTAGCAGGTTTGGTGTAGAGAATGGGGATGATGCCGCGATACAGGTGCAGCTGCCGGGATGTCTGGCCGTCACGGGTCACAGCCATGATAGGAGCACGTGGCCTGTATCTGGACAGCAGCTGGGCAGACCTGAGGAGTCAAAGACAGGGCGACATGAAATATTAAGACAGAATTATTATAGGTTGACACAAAATATCATTACTTTGTTATTATAGTAATAATAATAATGATAATAGTTCATTTATTCTTAATTATTATTATAAAAATTATAAATATTCATGGATAAGATGAGCACAAATGTTACCTAGGATTTTCATTGCTAATAGAGCGCGATTGTGTTTGATTTTTTTCATAAATCATGTATTTTAACAGTTTAATATGTAAAATGTGTGTGTATATATATATCTTTAACAGCAACCACATGAATAGTAATTATATTTGTTACAAAACATTATAAGGGTAATAATAGGGATTATCCAGACATTCATGCAATAAATAAATTAAATGCAAATGCTAGGTATATGAAATGGTTTCTACTCTGATTGGACTCAGCCTGAAAAACATATTCCTGCATACAAGCCCCAGTAAGGGTACACTTTTGCCTCTCGGCAACCTACTGTGGGACAAGTGAATAAGTAGTTTAAATTAGCCTATGAAATGTCAAGGTTCAGGCCTGCAAAGGTCAGACTGTGCAATGAGATGCATTTCGATCAGCAACAGGGCAAAACGGATAATATATGAGAGAGAACGAGAAACTGACTCCACACAAATGATAGAATTAGGTGTTAAATATATTGTAAACTGGCGTCAGATGTGTCTCTTACAATGCATGCATATGTTTGACAATCTCATGTGCACAACACTGAGTAGAGGTCACTGTACCTAATATTAGAACCGTGTGTGTGTGTGTGTGTGTAAATGCCACTGTAAGCCTTTAGGGTTATTGAGAGCGTCCCTGACCTGCCAGTCTTGGTGAGCACAATGATGGCACTGGCACAGCACTTAAATGAAGCTTCCACTGCACCGATGGCCACGGACTCGGTGGGGTCACGGGTCAGATGGGTGGTACGGCGAAGCTCTTCAAATAACTGCCTGTGGAAGATAGCGGCCTCGGCTTCACGAGCGATCTGATGGAACGTGGAGAAATGACACAAATGAGGAGACAAGAACCGTATTATTGTATCGCCATTGTATATATCACAGTATTACCGTCTGATACCGTAACTGGTGTCCCGGCACCACCAGAAATTCAGTTTGACAATGATAAAATAAAACCGTTGCTGATAAATTAGATGAGAAACCTTTGGTAGTTAGAGAAGTAGTGCTGCATTTCCTTAAAAGCATGTGAGAAATCGTCACAACATCAGCACAACAGGTCATCTTCATCACAAACGGCACAGGAACAAGCATGTCAAAGCACAGAACTTGCAAGGCTAACATGCCCTTGTAAAAAAGAATTCAACTTAAAAAAAAATCGTTCACCTAAACATGAAAATTGGGTGAAAATGTACTCACTTTCAGGCCTTCTAAGATGTAGATGAGTTTTAGTTTTTCTCCAGTAACCGTTTTGGAGAAATATAGCATCACTGGCTCACCAATGGCAGTGAATGGGTGCCGTCAGAATGAGAGTCACAATATAGCCTCACAATAATCCACAACTAATCCAGACAACTCCAGTCCATTCATTAATATATCATAAAGTTAAAAGCTGCATGTTTGTTTACATTTTTTTTTAAAATATATCATTAAGGCATTGTTTCAAACCAAAATACTAGTCAATATTACATAATCATGCTTCCTCCAGTAAAAATGTACATCAAAATTCCTTGCATCAAAAGATGTCTTTTTAGATATTTTGGACTATTTTGACTTAGAAACAAGGCTTGATCTGTGCATATTTTTCTCCTGATTCATACGAAATGACTTTCCACTGCAGAAATAAATGTTATATGGATAGAGGACTCTTAACCAACGGCAACAGCAAAAAAAATGCATTAATGATGGATTTGGACAACTTTTTAGTTTGCATTAATTGCCTGGGGTCATGTGTATTATTGTGATGTTTTTATCAGCTGTTTGGACTCTCATTCTGACGGCACCCATTCACTGCAAAGGATCCATTGGCGAGCAAGTGATGTAATGCTACATTTCTCCAAATCTGTATATGATCAAGTATTGAGTCTATTATTTTTAGTGTATTGTTTGAGTGTATTATTTCCATAGTAAATCTATGCTAAAGTATACTTTTTCACAAGGGTTATAGTTAATTTCACATACAGGCCGTACAGTTACAGCTACAGTATTAGCATTTAGATAGTGTTTAGTTTTGCTAGATTTGCTTTTGGAGTTAAGAGGTTTAGGGTAAGATTGCATGAATGTTCTGCTTAGCAAGCTATACTTTCGGTGTATTATTAATATATTAGTGTTAGTACACTTTTCAAGCACCAGTCAGGTAAAGCCATAAGGTGGCACTCTTAATGCAACAGTACCTGGTGCTGCGTGCGCACAGACTCTAGAGGGTATTCGCCCTTTGCTGTCTCTCCGCTCAGCATGATACAGTCGGCGCCGTCGAGCACAGCATTGGCCACATCACTGCTCTCGGCACGGGTGGGACGGGGCTTCTTGATCATGCTCTCCAGCATCTGTCAGTCAAAGAGACAGTCAGACCATGCTGGCTGAACTGAGCCGGCTCACTCGCTTCTGCATGGTGTTTGTCCTAACCTGTGTGGCGCAGATGATTGGTTTGCCAATCCTGTTGCAGCGACCAATCATCATCTTCTGAGCCAGGAACACCTTTTCTGTTGGGATCTCAATACCCAGATCTCCACGGGCGACCATGATGCCATCACTAGCCTCCAGGATCTCGTCAAACCTACAGAAATAAAGAAATGTTACATATCTGATCAATCTCATTCTACAAAACACATCTTTACAGTAGGTCTGGAAAGAAATGTGCACTTGCAGATAAAATCCAAATAATATACTATATATATACATATATATATATATATGTATATATATTATATGCAGTACATCTACACACACAGACACATTTTTCATGTTTTTAAAATAAGTCTCTTCTGCTCACCAAGGATGCATTTATTTGATCAAAAAATACAGTAAAAATTATATATTGTGAAATATTTGTACAACTTAAAAAACTGTTATTTTAAATGTTTACTATTAAAAATTACTATTTGAATATATTTAAAATATGATTTATTTCTGTTATGGCAAAGCTGAATGTTTAGCAGTCATTACTCGAGTCTTCAGTGTCACATGAAAATTACTTATTATTATCATAAGTTATCAGATATTAACTTGAAAGCAGTCATGCAAAAAATTGAAATTGTAATTTGGAATTATTAATTACGATTTTATTAGATTGTTTCAAGCAACTTAATGTCATATTTTTATATGAAAATAAATAAACTGAAAAACCTTTATTGCTTTTCTATGGTACTTAGCCTCAAATGTCAACTATTCACTTTAATTGGTTTATTCTTTAAATAATAAAAAATTGCTAAATTATGCATGGTATTATTTTGTTTGGGAGAAAAAATATATACTACATATATTTACACTATATATTTTGTATGTGTGTGTGTGTCTATAAATATATGTAAATATTTTCAAAATATATACTGTAAGTTTGTGTTATGTACATAATAAATATATACAGTACACAGAAATTATGTAAACAAACTTAATTTTGTTACAATTGTAATTAATTGTTTGACAGCACTAATATCATATTTTAATGTTTTTAAATGCGAAATATAATATAAGAATTAGTATTTACTATATATTCAGTATGTATATATATATATATATTGTTTTTTTTTTCCCCATTAACTTAACATTAATTCATATTATCACTCACTTGCGCACACCCTCATGGTTCTCCAGCTTGCTGATGATCTTGATGTCTTTGCCTTTCTCTCCGAGCACCTTCCTGACAGCGTTCACGTCAGCAGCTTTGCGGATGAAGGAGGCAAAAACCATGTCGACACCTTGCTCCACACCAAACGTAAGGTCCTGAATGTCCTTTTCAGACACTGCGGGCAGGTCAACATTGGCCCCGGGCAGGTTAACGCCTTTCTTGCTGCCTAACATGCCTCCGTTCTCAATCTCACAGTTCAGGAAATCAGAACCTGGAACATTTAACAATGTTAGAACAACATAGTCGAAATGTAGTTATGATAGGAGAACTCGAACTTGATACTTACCAATTTCCTTAACCTTGAGTGAAATAAGGCCATCGTCAACGTAAATATGGCTGCCCTGCTCCACCACCTTCGTGATGTTCTTGTAGTCCAGCCACAGAATCTTGTCATCGCAATTGTCCTTGTAGCTGTCATCCAGCGTGAGCTTAATAATGTTACCCTTGACAAGCTTGACCTCCTCAGTGCCACTCTGAAGAAACCCCATACATACATGAGATCTAAAACAGAGTTTCTTATATTGAGAAGAACATCAGAAAATGAAATGCTATACTTACACCCTTAATAAGTCCAGTCCTGATCTCAGGGCCTTTGGTATCCAGAGCAATGGCTACTGGTCGGTATTCAATGCTACCAGCTCCAAAACTCTCAATGGCTTCACGGACATTCTTGATGGTGTCAGCATGGTACTGCATTAAAAAGGTTATTTACAGTAAAATTTGTGCCAAATGTTCTAAATATTTATTGTAAGTGAGCATAAGAAGGTAATCTAAAGGTAGAACATGGAAAATAATCATGGACAAGAAATATATCAGCAGTGGACAATAATTATAAGTTAATTTAGCGTGTTAACATAGGGCTGGGCGGTATACACCGCACGATATATTATGCGCATCTCATCAGTAAAGCCGGTTCTTTGATTAGCGCTAAAACTAC
>JAUCMT010000059.1:10835878-10859268 GCA_032357475.1 Enteromius thamalakanensis
CGTGTATAACTAATGGTTATCTGTTCATATAGTAAGGGCATATTATCCATTATTTACAATTCATTAGTCATTTTAAAAACTATAAACAAAAAGACTATTTGACCCCCTGGTCTAAATCTATATTATGACACTTATTGAGTGATTATTCAAGTTTATTGATTAGGAAAAGCTAAAAATTAAGGCTAAACTGCTATTAATATAGGTGCTAATAAAGGAAGTTTGATAAATGTTTGTTTTTAAAATGTAAAATTACTTATTAATTGTAAGTAACGGCTAATATACCCTTATTATATATGTTTAGGTAATCATTAGTTATATGTGCGTTCATGCTTAACTGATGCATAATTGTGAAGTTAACCAGAAATTAATTAATGAATACTAGTACTAATTAATGCATAATGCAAACACTAAATTTTAAATAAAAAAATTGATGAATCATTAAAGCTACAAAAGTTATTGATTTTTTTTTTTTTTTTTTTTTTTGTTATTAGACATCACAGAGACTGGTTTATTATACTGTTTGGCTGCTATTACTTTAAGAGCTGCTGCTGTTGCTAGTTGTGACACCATTCTGATGCATTTGTAGTTTAATTTGCACTTTATTTGAAATGAAACCTGTACATGCATATGTCAGTAAAAACTAATTTTCCGTTATACTATAGCCTGTTTAAGAAAAACATGTAATGTTTATATATTATAACAAAACTATAGAAACATATATGCATGTAAATATTTTCTAAATGTATACTATATGTGTGTGTACTTGTATATACATAATAAATATATAAACAGATCTTTTACAAATTGATTATACAGATTGTATACACATATCATTCAAGTGCATATATTAATTTCGTTAAACTGCAGTAAAATATTTTTACACCACTATATTATAGTAATTTTAACATGGCAAGAGCATGATATTATCCATACAAATAGTTATTGATGCATGATTAATAAGTATTGTGTCTTTTTCAGGAGTTTAAACATAAACCAGATGAACCAATCAGAGGACACTAAAAACACACCCAGCCCAGCCACACAAGTCAGAGATGTGAGTAGATCAACAAAGTCTTACGACCAATTTGTACATAATCGGACGAGGTGGCAAATTCGTGCTAATTTGTACGACCCCACTCGTATGATTTTGTATGATTTGTCTAATCCCCAGTGACGGGTAGGTTTAGGGGCGGGGTCAGGTGTAGGTCATTCGTGCAAATTTATACCAATTGGCAACTCGCAAAATACATACGATTTAGGAAAAGTCGTACGAATTAGCCACCTCATAAAATATGTTCAAATTGCTGTGAGACTGGGGTAAATGCACCTGAATACCCCACAAGCAGTCCACAGTTTTGAAATGTCGCCACTCAGCGAAATGAACTGTGATTGTTTGTTTTTCTTTGCTTTCCTACAGATCGATGAGATCTTTGGCGGCGGGTCAGGAAGTGCAGGTGTGAATGGTAAAGAGAACGGTTCTTCATCAACCGTTTCTCAGCCCTCACGAGTGAGTACATCCTAATCATTTTGGGATTGCATTGCTTTGCAACATGTTTTTCTGATGTAGCTCAAATGGTTGTTGACATTTGATATGGTTGATGTGATAATTGTTATTTGGGGTAATGCTTAGGTGTCTCTCACCCTGGAAGAAAAGCAGCGTTTGGCTAAAGAACAGGAACAGGCTGCCAAACTAAGAAGCCAGCAGCCACTGGCCCCACAGAGCGTCAAACCAGCCACAACTACACCTCAGGTAACACATAACACTGTACCGAGGTATCATGGGAAACCTGTGGTCACTTTCACACATGGGAGTCATTTTTGCAGTGACATTACCAGAACATTTTTACACCTCATGTTTACACCAGCATTCACATAATTGTTTCTTTGTATTTGTTCATTCAAATGACAAATAATACAATCTTAATGAAATTTATATTGTGGTTTTGGCTTATTTAATATCAACAATTTTACTTGAGGTTATTCTGCTTGACCTAAGCTAACTTTACCTTTCAATAAAAAAGCCAACATGCCTCTTAATGTTCATAAATCATTCTCTAATGTTATTTACTTGAAATTACCAATAACCAACATAAATATTAACCCTCAAAAACTGAGACAGCCACAAGCGGCTAAAAATAGCTATCGTTTATAAATATTGAATAACTTTTGAACCACTAATCCTATCTGATTGCTTTAAAAAGTGGCACGAAGCGGAGATATATCATGTGTCTCATTTGGATATTCAGAGGCTCTGTAACGGACGTGATTACGTCATTGCATTTTGACAAAATCGATTCGTCCAGTGCATGAAATCCAGTGCATTCCAATCCTCTTGAGCCAAACAGGAACGATAACTGATGCTTAGTCCCACCCCCGTGCACAGATTGGTGCAAACTGTCTTACATTCAACCAATAAACATAGGTTTTGGTCTTTTGAAACACCGTTGAGGGCTTTTCAATGGATATTTTAATGAGCACAAAGTGAAAGTAAGATATATCGTGCGTGCATGAAAACGAACACAAAATAACACATTTGCATGACAGCACTCCCTGAAAAAGCCCAGAAAAACACACCACAAAGTTATTTGACATCAAACAAACCAAAAACAATGATGAAACAGCTGTGCACATCAGATAAAGCACTGGAATATAGGTAACGTTAGGCAATGTCCCAGTAAAATCATTCTGATGCAGATACAGTCAGCGGATCATCCATTCAGCGGTTATATTATGTACTTCATAGTTATATATGCACAATTTTTTGTTGCGCACTGTATATTTCTCACTTGTTTTGTGTTTAGTTTGTGCATCATTTGCACTGTTTGTATTTTTTGCAGAAGACATTTTGTGCGATTGCTTTCATTATTAGCTTCACGGTTTGTGTTTTATTGTTCATAATCCAAAAAAAGTATTCTTACTGTGACTTTTCTACTTTTTGTTATTATATAATACCGTTTCTATTTTCTTTCTCCTTAAATGTTTTTGGACATGTCTATATTATTAGTAAACTAAATAGACCAGGGGCCTGTTCCATAAAACAAGTTTACCAAATAAGCTAGGCTTATGGCAGATAGTCTGACTTATTTTAATACAAATTAACTGGCAATAAGTCAGACTAACTGAAATAAGCCTTGCTTATACTCTAATCTTGGTTTATGGAACAGGCCCCTGTTTTTCGAAAGCACCTATGATGATATTGCAATAAATGTTATGTTTAGACAAAATGTTATTTGGAAGTGTAAAACGCCCAGATATAACTATCTAGAAAAATAAATCCACTTCAGGAGTTTGAATACATGGTATAAAAACACCAAATTGTTGCTTGCGGTTTTCTTAAAATTCTATAAATTAATTAATTCTTAGAAAAAACTGAAGGTAAATTGAGAATGTAAATCATCTAGACTTGATCTTCAAATCTCCTGTTTCTAATAATATGTGGCACGTGATGCTAACTGCTAGAATAGGTCTGAAAAAACAAAGAAAAGTGCCCAAAAATGCTCTAGCTCTTTAAGGGTTAAGCAGCAATTTATAGAGCTGGATACACACAATTGTTAGCATTGTCATCATTTAAAAAATTCAGAACTGGGTAAAAGCCAGCTGATATCTTATGTCAGAAGTCCTAGCCTTGTGCTTGAACCATTAGTGTTACATTATTGTTTACTCATCGCATGACTACATGAATACAAAGAGTCCTGTGTACTTGCGACCTCTAAACAGAAAAATGCTTTTACGTGTGTCACAAAGACCGCATGTGTTACAGCAACCAGTGATAACAGAATCTTTATGCGAAATGGAGAGCCACTTTTCGCTGGTTTAAGTACTAGCTTTTTATATTGCTTGACTTATAGTTAAACAGCCTCCCTACACTCAAACACTGCTTTTATTGATGAGTCAAGACATTTTATTATCAGTGTCTGTGTATATATAATTTTTTATTTTAGCTTGTGTAAGTTTCAACTGTTTATGGTAAAGAAAAGTGCATACACTCCTCTCCCCTCTGATTTTTTTGATCGTCATCTGTTATTCGGTAAATATATTTGATAAGAATGATTCTGGACCGGAATAGATTTCCGATTCCCAACGTGGAATTATCCTAAATCATGGATTTAGTTTTTTGGACGCATGTACTAATTATTTATTCTTTTATTTTATTATTTTTTTGGTACATTTTTAAAAAAATATTTATTTGTTTTGATTTTTTTTTTTGTTCAAGGCAAAGGATCTGACCAGCAGTCTTCTTAACAGCATGACATCTCTGAACAGCCTGTCTTTGAACTCTGGGACCAGGACGATGCCCATGCAGGGCGGCACTATACCCTCTACCTTCCCTGCTGCGCCCACCATGGGTGGAATGGGCACCATGAGTGTCAGCAATGGTTTCAACTCTCCCATGGGATTCCAGGCGGGAAGTATGGGAATGGGCATGAGACCCGCTGCTCCGGGCCTCTACGGAGGCATGGCCACCACTACCAGCACTCCGAATTTCAGTGCCCTCACCCAGAACCAAAACCAACCCAGCAAGCCCGCAGACATGTCCGCCCTAGACTCCCTCTTCTCTTCTAGCAAACCCAAAGTCAGCATGAACCAAATGGCCCCAAAACCGGCCCCAGGAGCCGCTGCACCTTCCCCGTGGCTCAGTCAGTTTGGTACAGGCCAGCCTTTCCAGACTGCACCCATGCAGGCAACTCCGATGGGGATGACGGGAGTTCAGGGTGGGTTTGGAATGCAAGCAAACCCGTTCTTCAATCCTCAGAACTTCTCGCAACCTGTGGCCTCTTCAACAATAAACGCTGGGGTGATGAAGCAAAGCACTTCGGTCAACAACGATCTTAAGGACCTCTTCGGATAAAGAAAAAAACTTGCCTTTCGTTCGTATTCCCCTGGGAATCAACATCAGCAGCGAAGATGACAGTCAAAATTTGGTTGGATGTTTGGACATGGCGTCCTCGAAAGACAGAAAGTTTAAAAGTACTTTTGTCTTTATTTTTAGCCCTTATCAATGGTGCACTTATCTTCTTGAGTGGCACCAAACAAACAGAAAGCTTGGGCACTTCCAACGAAAGCTGCTTCAGTTGGTGGAAGCCTTGCGTTCGTTTTATCGCTGGACACTTGCCCCAGATACAAAAAGTGTAAACTCAAGCTCTTTTGGCTTTATTTCCCTTTTTGCTTGAGCCTCATGTTCCACTCTCGCCTGAACGAGCCAACTTACTCTACAAGAACAAACGTTATCGTTGGCTTCAAAATTAGCTGATGTGCGGATAAGGAAGAGATTATGAGTGTTTTTATAATTGTGTATATATTGTATCTGGTGATTTATCATTTGAGTTTCATACTGATACATGATCCACTGAGGTCAAATATCTTAAAGTAAGGACACTGTCTTCATACTGTAGGTGCACTAAATGTAATAGAGATTTAAAAAATGATATAAAAAATGTAGATTTTGAGATGTTGGGATTTTGTCAGTACTTTAAAGTGAGTTTGTGTAAAACAGAATCCATGAGCTTCATTCATGAAACACCTAGCAGATGTCATTTTGTGAATATTTTTTGTCTCTCTCGGAAAAAGGGTCATATTTTAAAAGACACATGCGTTTAATTTTAAATAAATATGCATTACTGTGACATAATCGTAAAAAAAATAGCTCTATACTTAACTACTTACAAGTTTGTCTGTATGCTGTTTTGCATCGTGATATTGAAAATGATAGATTAAAAAAAAAAAATCACACGTAAAAATTGTTTTTTTATTTTTTACCTTTTTTATGTATAAGTAGTTCTGCCGTCAAGCGATTAATCGCATGCAAAATACTTTTGGGGGAATAAGACGCACACATACAGCATATATTATGAAAATATTTACTTAAATGTATATATTTATATTCATATAAATTATATAGTATATTTATTATATAAATGTCAAATTTTTCTTAAATATATGCCTGCGTGTGTGTGTATTTATACATGCATAATAAATATAAACGGAAACGTATTTTGGATGCGATTTAATCGTTTGACGGCAGTAATGAAAAGATTTATTAGAGCTTTTTTGTTTCGTAATGGGAATTGCTGGAAAATTAGCTCAACTGTCAATGCGGAAAGGTACAAGTAGTCATCTTTATGCAAAATATAGGATTTTCACAATCATGTTTGGGAGTGAAATGTCTTTCCTATTGTTATACTTGGAAAAACTGCAGCTATAAATGGTAAATTGTAGCATACTGTTTACAACCAAGTTTCTTACAGAATGATGTGTTTCATGAATGAAGCCTGATACATTTGTTTCCCTTTCGGTTCTCCACTGTTACACCCCGTGTTTAAAACTGTATTATCTTGTAATGTAGTGTTTCTTGAGGAAGTTAAGGAAAGGTCCACGTTTTTGTTTGTCTGTTGTCATTATATGGGCAGTTTCCTGTTCCAGGAAGTGACCAATTCAATTCCTTATCATGTGATTCCATATCATGACCAAACAAATCGCTGCAACACAGCAAATCACCAAAATGTGTATTAAAAACATGAATGAAGTGTACAGTAAATAGAGGTGAACTGCCACTTGTTTTTTTTTTTTACTGTTAAAAGTGAACGGCTTTCCTAAGGAGACTCTTTAATATCCGGGCAGGTTTTAATCAAAGGGAATGTTTTTCCTGGTCTTATGAATGAGAGGCCTTATGTTGAGAGTTGTGCAATAACATGGTCTGTGATGGAGATTGTGAAAAGTTTTCAAACAGTCTCGATTAATGTAGATAAAACACCTGGATTGTTTTAATTTAAATAAAAATGTGAACTGGATGCTTGGAAACATTGTGATTTTGGAAATGAATGAATTGATTATTTAAAGGTTAATACTTTTTCACTTCAGTCGTTTATTTGTATTTTAAATGTTTATTATTATTTTTATTATTGAACCATAGAGGATGTTATTGACGCATATGGCACCACAGAGCTGTAGATCACTGACAAGCTGCGCGTTGAGTTTCGCGGGTGATTCAACGCGCAGCTTGTCAGTGATCTACGGCTCTGTGTATAAGCTAGCGTTCTTTCTAAATACAGGTGACGTAGATTTACCGCTAATCAAAGAACCGGCTTTACTGATGAGATGTGCATAATATATCGTGCGGTATATACCGGTATATACCGCCCAGCCCTACGGGTGATTAATTTTTCCAGTTAAACAGCGTTAAAAATATTTGATGCGGGGGTGGGACTAAGGTTGGCCACCTCAATCATCATCTCACGTAGCCAGACCTTCAGAACGACAGCTGAAGATCTGAAATTCATGACCAAAGCCCGCCTATTAGAGCATTTGACTGATCTGTCAAACAAACAATCATAGTTTGTTTCGTTCAGCATCACGTTTCGAGAATGACAAAATGCGATACACAGGTCTCCCGGAAATACTGTATAATTCAACCAACCTGACGACTACTTCCAAACTCCTAAATTGTTCCCATGTTTGTGTGCCATATGCAAATGATCTGTGGGCGTGACGTCTGAAGCCGAGACTACTCTGATCACAAGTGCTGCTTCTGTCTCTCTATTCTTGTCCAGAATTGTATGTATTTAAATCCACAGAATCTTTATCTGCGAAAGGCGCTAGTCAAACAAATGCGGAAACGGTGCAGGAGACAAGGAGCTCCAGTAGTGTGACGAACGAGATCCAGTTGCAGCTTGTTTATCAGAGAGGTCTTACAGGCAGAGTCAGACACCGGCAAACAGAGCTATAAAGACAAGGCAGAAATCGGGGCAGGCAGCAAACAGTCAACGAGGGGAGTAAACAAAACAAGGTCGGTAATAGGCAAACAAGCACAGGAAACCACTCAGAAATGATAGCCATGGCAAATCAAGACTATGTGTTGGCTTTTGGTTGTGACTTTTATGTGTGTGCGCTATCAGTCTGTGGTTGTGGTGATGAGGTGCAGGTGTGGGTGTAATCAGTCCCAGGAATGCAGCATGATGGGTAATGCAGTCCGTGAGTGGGGCACCGCTATGGCTAGAATACTCTCTGGTGGAAACAGCTGGATATTGTGACAAGTAGAACATCAGTGAGATGAGATGTCAGGCCAAATGTCAGAAGAAACTAATTGTCCTCTCATTATAATGTACTTTAAAATATGACCATGATTTTAATGGTCAAAAACTGTGAAAATGCTACAGTAAAAACCTGTTAAATGGTTAACGGTAAGTTCCTCTAACATATACGCTTAAAAACTGTGATTTTACAGTAAAATACCGTTATTGGAAGTGAAAAAGAGTGTAAATTGTATTCCCTGCACTGCATTTCAAATTGTATGTTTTTTCTTTGAAATAATTATCTTTCTTCTTATGCTTCTTGTGTTTATTAGGGTTGTATGTTACATCTAATGTTGTTAAATTAATGTTTATTGCAAATTTTAGTTTAATGAGAAACATGATGGTGTTTCGTGTTTGTGTAAATGACACTGAGCACCTTCTTTATATGTTCTTAAGTTAAAGCTGCTTGGGATGGGTTTTGTTTCATCATGTGGCTTTCTCATTGTCATCTGTATTTGGTGGTTACATCGCATATATCTAAAATATGATATGCTACAAATATACCTGTGCTACTTAAGACTGATAATCAGATTTTATTATATTATAGTGGCTCTGAGATCTCCAAGCAATCCAGCTTCATCATGTCATTTATATATGGCGCCGTTTTTGTCCTTTAGAAACTTCAAAGTCTTTTTAGACTATTTTTTCTTCTTTGTTCTGGTTGTATGCTGATTCTTGTTCTCTGAAAGAAGTTTTATCGATTGGCAGCGTGAGCGCTGAGACCTGTAAAACTCTACTGAACATGATGTTACAAGATAAAAAGAACAAAGCGAACATGTCTGTTTTGCTGTAGAGTCTACAGCTCAGTCAGTGTCCGGTGTGTTGAGTCGCAGGCTCGAGGCAGAGACGGTGGTGTATATATAGAATCAGGGAGAGACAGGTTATGTTTCCAGTAACCCCAAGGACATTTGACTGCTTCTGATCTCAAACTCTTAGTTTCTGTGAACTATATACTAATATGACTGATCTGACAGCTTTAATGATAGTTAAGTCAAATTTTTGTCTGACTACAGACTGTGTGAAAGCAAATAACAAGGCCGTCACTTTACAACCACATCACAACTTGTATAAGGAAAGCGTCTAATCTTAATAATGCTAATAAAAAGGTAAACTATTTCAAATTTATAAGAAAAAACATTGAGAATGAAAAGTTTCGAAAGGATATATGCAAATATACGCAAGGTATAGGATGTGTATTATATATCATAATAAGCAGAACGTTTCAATGTTTAATTTTTTAATAAATACCTTGCTTTAAACTTTAAATGGCATGTTTTTAATGTAAAAAAGGTGAAAATAAACTAAATTATTGTAAATTATTTGTACGTTTTTATATTACATTTCACTAAACTAAACTAAAATAAATTAAAATAAATAAATTCCTAATAAAAAAAAAACATTTTTGATTTTCTGCTTTTAAAATGCTTTTAAAAAGAATTTTTTTTTACATTTTTTCAACATTAAGATGCTTAATAAGGAACTCTCGATGAACTCCCAGCCACAAATATCTACTGCCTCACTTCATGATAGCCTGCTTAGTGTAGTAATCTGTGGCCATGGTGCCATTCAAAAAAAGGGGGAAAAGCCATGACTTTTAAAGGGGAGAGGTCAGCACAGTCTAAAATCACACTCTGGCTTGAGCCCAGGATGACTCTACTCAATGTATCGACCAGACAGATCAGAGCGGCTAACAAGATCAGCTTACGACTTCTGACATTTGAAGAGACACGAGGGAAATGTCACAATAATCGAGGATCTACACATGTACGAAAGTCAAGGCTGGCCAAGAGGATGAAGACTTTTTGAATAACTCACTCTTATTAGAAGATTATTAGATGATAGAACAATACATGAGTGGATAATTTCAGCGGAGGCTAGCTGAAAATGTTTGCTAACGGAGGAGATCATGTACCTCGTGAGTGCCGTGGGAGAAGTTCAGACGTGCAACGTTCATACCGGACTTGATCATCTCCCTCAGGGTCTCCACAGATCGGGAGGCAGGTCCTGCGTTAAGATAAAACATAATATTGAAAACGTTTTGAGGGACATTTTGCATTAAAGGAATAATTCACCCATAATTGAGAATTTGCTTAAGAATTATTGTATGTGATGTATGTGTGATGCATTTGAGTTTGCTTCTTCATTGAAACAGATATGGAGAAATCACTTGCTAACCAGTAGGCCCTTGTCAGTGAATGGGTGTCCTCAGAATGATTAAAACATCCCAATATGAATTATGAATTATGGATTTTCACTTTACAAGGCATTAACTGATAGACTGGAGTTATTTGTGTATTATTTTATCAGCTGTTTGGACTCTCTTTCTGACGGCACCCATTCACTGCGGAGGATCCACTGATGAGCAAGTGATGTTATGCTATATTTCACCAAATCAAAAAAGAAACAAACTCATCTTTATCTTGGCCTGAGGGTGAGTAAACATTCAGCAAATTTACATTTTTGGGTGAACTATTCCTTAAGTTTCTTACGTGGTTCACTGACCGAGCGTGCAGACGATGCCTGTGTTGCGGGACACTGTAGGCTCAGAGTCGATGTCCAGCAGACACAGGTGCTCCAGGAAGGTTTCTGCCATAGCAGCATGCATCTGCTGCGTCTGGATGACGGCAGAACCTGTAGTCTTCGTCTGAGACATGGCTGGAGCTGCGACTGCTAGAAAAGTCCTGGGAGAAATATGGACAAAGCAGATTTAGATTTAGACTTTTTCAAGGACAGTGATTATTTTGAGATTTGTTTTTATCCTCATGCCTTTTAGAAACATCTTTCAGTTTCTTTTCAGTACACAAAAGAACCGGATCCTAAAGATTCACACATTTTCCACCATAATTTCATTCAAGACTGCCCTTGCAGTACACTTCACCATACTTTTATGTAGTTATTAAGTTATTATGGGAAAAATTTGCTTTAAAAGAATATAGCCTACTTAAGTGCAAACCGAACGTAATGTTTTTTGACACTTAAATGCATGTTAATTGCAATTAAATTAATTAAATAATTAAATAAATTAAATAAATATATTATAGCCTAAATTTCATATAAAACACAAGAAATTGATCTTAACAGTGCTTTTAGACCCTCTTAAGCAGTACTTAAGCACATATCTACATGCAATTTCTACTGTCTTTGAAATATGGTTAAAGTGAACCGCTGAATTAAATTAAATTTATTGTAAACTTACATGTAATTTAATTTCTATTAAAACTTGTATTTATTACATTTTAATACATTTTGTGATTACACATTAGTAATGATAAAGTTATACTTAAGCATATATAATGTACATTAACTTTAAATTTAAAATCAAGTTATACACTATATTTACAATACTGTTAATATCAAGTATTACATGTTTAGTATGTTAGCCAATGACTCAAAACCAGTGTTCCTCTTTAAAGCACAATAAAATTAAAAAGTACTTTAACGCAAAACTAAAATGAATTATATTATTACAGCGTATTTTTAAAAAAAGTGCACTTATGTTAAGAAACGGTCGTGAAAGTGCTATTTCTTTCAATACACATTTTATTACATTAATATTATTTTAATTGTTATATTTTAAGATTTAAAGTACTCTACAAGTGCACATTCAGTGCAGTTAAGCACAATTCAATTCCACAAGATTTAACAAAGCAAGATCTTGAAATTTCGTTCAGCTGTTGGCACAAAGCTATAATATGTTTAATATGTTTCAAAAGGGTTAATGAGAGCCAGTGGCAGCACTGCCTGAGCCAGAGAGGAAGAGTGTGTTTTAATGCATGACTGCACACACACATTCCAGCAAAGTGTGATCTCAGGGTAAAAAGACAATTTGTCAAAGTAATAAAATAAAGTGTATAAATATCACAATAATAAGTATTGCTATTATAAATACAATATCAATAAACAAACATCAAAACATGATGAGTTTTAACCAAACTGATTTAAGTCAATGAAATAAATGCACGAATTATGAATTACTTTTACCAGAAACTTTACAAAAAATATTTAATTCTAATCACGTTTAAGGTCCAAATAAACGTTTATTATATTAGCAAAAAAGTCTCCTGACATCTAAAGCACGCTTCTTTCAGTTCGTAGTAGTTCATCTATTTTGATCTGCCTTGTCTAAATGATCTGTTCAGTTCAGTGCCTCCTACCTCAGAAGATGAACGCCTGCAGGAACTTCTGATCTCTTCCTCCGCCACTGTCTGATCTTATCCAGGCTGAACTAACCGGCACTACTTTCCACAGCTCAGCGTGTTCCTCCGACAGGGTCTGTGTATTTAAATATTTTCAACTGAGTGCAAATTATTGCGTTACTAATATTAATACTACGATATATTGATAATATTTATATATTTATATTATATATAAATAGGACTATTTTACAAGGCGCGTCTTTTTTTTTTACCTCAGCCAATCAGAAACCAAAACACCCGCAGATTAATAGGAACTTGATACCGCCATATGAAGGAATGAATGTGATCGTTTCATTGGGGATTTAATGAACAAAAACATGTTACAAACATTTTATTGTATGAATTAAGATTTCCATTTAATATTTTCTATTCTATTGGATTTTTAACGCTAATTATTGAAGTACTATTCTGTTTCACTGTTTAACTTACTGTAGACTTTACCCCCTCACCACTCCTTCATGTCATTTCATAAATACCAACCATTACAGGCATCTGGAGTACTAATAATAGCTCAAGGCCTACAGCTGAAACTTTGATGCCCATGATAGAAGAGCTGCTTGTTTGATTTGTTGCCTATTCTGTATGCCATTTCCACAGAGTAGGAAAGGTCAGATCATCTGACGCTTTGCATATATACAAATAATGTTTGTCATAATTAGTCTGTCATTAAATTCACTGCACATACTTACCCTTCAGTGTGCAAACTGGAAAGTCATTGCTTGTGTTGCACACATGTTGATTGATGGGTAACGGTATGGGTGACCTTTAAAAATGCAAAAGCTTCCTGACTAACATTAGGCCGGACAGTTTTGCTCGCTAACAATCACGTTTTGAAATGCTGAATGACGAATGTTGGTTTCTGTGCAAAGTCATGATGTTTCTTCATTGCCTGTCTTTTTGATCACTTCTAGGGAGGCACAGTATGTTCTTCGTGTCAAAGGGTCAAACCCTTGACATGTGACATATGACAATTTAAGCTCTTAAAATACGTCTGGCAGGAATGCACACCTCATAGGTATGGGTTATCACACACTGATCCGAATTACAGGTTTGCAATGTATGTAATGTATTATGTATAATAAGTAAAAAATCATTAGAAAGCATCTGCTTTTAACATGAATTACTTCATGTATTTTAAATGTCAGCTTCTTTGATGCATTCATATAATATAGGCTTCAAGCACATCATGTTTTACCCTATTTATTTTTAAGAGAAATAACTCTACCTAAAGATTTGATTTCAGCCTTTTCACTTAAAAAATTTGAATATTTAAATAACTATTTGTTTGACTCTTATCTAAATGACTTCTATTCATATTTAATTGACTATTATTAACAATTATAATAATGCTGTTATGGTGTTATAAGTTAGTATAAAAAAAACTAATTTCTACAAAAAAAGTACATTCTTAATGTAAAGAGAATGATATTAATGGGTTGATACAAAAAATACATACAATATTATTATTATTGCATTATTATTATTATTATTGTAATATAATCTGCAGGATTTGCATTCTTTGAGAACATTATGTGGTAAAAAATAAGACACATATAGGGTCCAACATGTTTTTATTTTTTTTATTGAAATTTTAAAAATCACTAAATTCAACAGCAAGTCCTTCACATATTTCTCATCAGCAGCCCTAACATATAAAACTCTTGTTCTTCTTCTGTTGATCTTTAATAATTAGTCCACCACTATCTCCCTCTAGTGGACAACATACAATACTGAAGACATCAGGTTAACTCCTTGGACAGCGTGTGTCTGTAAGTGTATCCTGTCTTTATATGCAGAGGTTGTATTTAAACCCCCTGCACTCAAGGCACACCCTAATTTCAATCTACATCTGCAGCAACTAGCGCTCTTGTCAAAAAGTTCATAGTAGGTAAATTACCTATATTGTGTTTAGCACATCCATTTTTTCGTATCTCCAGATAAGGTTTGTGTTAAATCTCAAAAATCTTATGTACTAATTGTACATCCGCAGTACCTGCATTGGTGTAGGATCAACCAAGTGTCCGAGACCTGGGTAATTACAGATTAAGGCCAAGATGTTGTGTCTGAGATCACACAAATGACTTAACTTGCATATTGTAAAAAGTTTGGTACTGATTATTGTACTGGAAAGATGACACATGGCATCTAACATGATAAATGTGAACATGATACAAATGGGATGGGTTCGGGCCATTGGGAGGTTCAATTCTGGTGTGTTCATGATCTCCTCTGCTTTGTATCTTTCTGACAGCTAAATGGGCCGCACTCACACAGTCTTCACCGCCATCCATCTCTTTCAGATCTCCTGTGTTGTTCCCCACCCACTAGAATGACTAAATGATGAGGTACTGTCACAAAGCAACCTATTTTTATCCACTCAAAGTTCTTGTTAAAATGATAAATTATGAAAATGACTTTGTTGAAAGCTTAAATACCTGGGATGTTTTTGTTGCAGACTAAGGCCCTTCAGTACAGTATATATGAATATTTATAATCAACCAAACATTAAGTGTGACACCAGTGCCCTGTTATTTGCTAGAGGCAATAGAACAAAATAGGATTAAACAGAATACAACAGAACAAAAAAACAACATAAAAAAGGAATTGAACAGAACACAACTAAGCAGATCCGAATATGATATAATACAACATTAGTATAGAGTAGAATATAAAATAACAGAACAGAGCACAACAGAATAAAGTAGAGCCCAACACACCACAGAACTGAATAGAGTGCAGAATAAAATTTGGCTCACCACGGGAACAATATACAATAAAATACAACTCAAAATTTAAAGGAATAAAACCGAATTCAACACCTCGCACAAGAAAAAATAATGAAACAGAACACAAAATGGAATTAATCTTACAAAAAAATAGAATCAAATAAAACTCAACACAATTGAATAGAACTTCATCACCGAAGCGCAGAACACCACACCACATAACTCAGCAGAATAGGACAAGATAGAATTGGAATTCAAACAGAGGACAGAATGGAGTTTAACTTACTACACAATAAAAAACTCAACACAATAAAGAACAACACAACAAAATCGAATTGAACACACCGTAAAATAAAAGAAATGTGGCTTCCGGTTACACCACTGAGAGGATGACGCTGATGAGGTGAAAGCTGTACGCTAGTTTCAGGAAGGCAGATCAATTCTAATCTACTTTTATCGTAATATTCTCTATTTGTATGCCGTGGACATTTATAAAGTCATGTAAGTTCTACAACTTCTGGTCTTGTGAATTGGCGAATTATTCAAGATTTCTTTTGTGCGGAGTACTTTTTCATTTTATTTGGACTAATCTATGATCATCTAGTATAGGGCCCTACTTTCTGTATGATGTGGGTTTTCATTTGACTGCATCAAGCTCCTCAAGGCTCTTTGGAAACAAGCCTGGAAACAACTGTTCCAGTTCATTATGGCGCTGTACTGTTGTTCAGAACTGTTCTGTGCACTGTTCTGTTCTGTAAGCCAGTCACTGGCATATATTGCAGGAATGCCCACTAATAAAATCCTTTTGGAAGGCATTTATAAGGAAATGGAAAGAATATTTAACACCACACTATCATTGCATTATCTCTAGGAACAACAAACCCCCAGATGAGAGGGCCTGAAACAACATTTATTTAATATATTGATAACTGCTGGTAAGAAAGCGCTTACAAAATGGAAATTGTATATGACATTTATATTATGGAAAAAATTATATTTTCTTTTTGCCTACAGATGAATGTGTTCAGAGATATCTGCTCCAAATGGACTGAATATTTAAAGCCATTGCATCCAGATTTTGTAGAGGCATAAAATGACTGTGCCCTACTGAAACCTTCAAAATATATATTGTCTAAACTCAATAGGCCATCTCTCAAAGTCTTGGAAACACGGATTCAAATTACATAACATATATTTAGTCTTTATCTGTCCTCCCCTGAATTGTATATATCTTGCTATTAAAATTGTTCATTTTATTTAAATTTTATTATTTTTTTAAATGTATTATTATTTTATTTATTTGTCTTCTTTTTTGTTGTTTGTATTATGAAAAAAGATTAATTAATGGTAATAAAAAATGTGTTGTTCTTGTTTAAAAAAAGGAATAGAACAGTAGATTAGAACTTAACATGAAACAGAATAAAACAGATGAGAATGCATAATGGAATTGAACTCTTTAGATTAGAACAGCGTGAAATAAGTAAATAAAAAAAACAGAAAATACTGCAAAAATAACTAATTTGAATAGAATATAGAATAAAAATAGAACTCAACACAAGAGGCTAGAACGCAACAGACCAGAACTTAATGAAATAGAATGGAATGAAACAGCTGATTAGAACTAAACATGAAACTGAAACTGAAAACATTATTAAAAATACATTGAATTAATTAGAACCGAATATAGAATAGAAAACAAAACTCGACACAAAAAACTAAAACCCAACAAAATAAAACACTATATAAGAACACATTTGAATTAAAAAATAGACATACATAAAAAAGGATAAGAACACAAAATATAATATATTAATTAATTTAAAATATTATTAAAATAATAAATTAAAATAATGTAATAAAATAGATCACATCACTACACAGACTAATAGCACAAATTAGAATAGAATATACAATAGAAAACATAACATAAGAGAGCAACAGATCCACCCTTTATTAAATGAATGACACACACACACAGAGTCAGGCGGTGTATAACACAGCATGCATTAAGAGATGAAAATATCAGGTCATGAACACGCAGGAGGTTGCATTTGATCTTCTGTTCCATGATCTACCAGGCATGTCTTTTCTGCTCACCCCCTCCTCCCCTTCTGCTACTAGCACACTGGCTGTCAGCTGCCGGTCTCATGACCCGTACGGCACGCACTGAGCATGCCCGAGCTGTCGTGTGTTGTCAGGGAGAAAGCAGACAACGGAGACAGTGAGAAAAGCAACCCATGAGAGGAGCCAGACGAGAAACAGGAACAATAGGGGTACACATTTCTAATTGCATCCGACTCACTATATATACACTTCAAGTGTGGGGCATTTTGGGATGTTTTGTTAAGGTAATGACAAACAGACCTCGTTTAGAGCATCTGCCTTGTCTTCAAGAGGTAAGACTGGAATTTTCTATTATAGTGCAATTGTAATTGAACTACTTGAATATTTGATGGATTCTTGTGCTCTATTCATTCATAATTCTGCTCATTTACTGTTTAAAGAAATTAGCAGAGCATCCAACAGGTGTATTACAGGACCAATGACATGTGTCTTCATTTAATTATATATATAAAAATACTATATCTAATAATAAAAAAACTGTATATGTAAATAAATTGCCGTACTTGAAATTTTATTTAATTTACCACATGAAATACATGCATGCAGTAATTTAGCTTACATTACAAGTGTTGTGTTATGTATGCCACATGCAGAGTCAATATGGGGTGGCACAAATGAACTCTAAATGGACATTTGAATCAATTGCCTTTCTTGCATTTGGTGGTCGCAGGTTGCCATGAAGATGACTTTGCTAATGGACCCCAGAAAATGAGAGCAGACCTACCACCTGCTTTGTTCAACCTGTGTTGACTTCTCAAACCAGCCTAGCCTAACCACACTTAGCTGGAATGGATGAATCTGGCAAAGGAAACTCACTAGATCTTTGAACAGCATGGTATGAAAATCACACATGCAAACCTTTATCCAACACGCTTAAAGCAAATAAGGCTTCTTGATGGACAATACAGCCAGTCCAAGCCGATGATCTAAGATGAAGGCTGCCCTACTAACACAGTCACCCCGTTGAGTAGATTACAGACTGACTGATAAAGGCTATTCAGTGTCTAATGAATGGGGGATGGGTAATGAATTAGCACACCCCAGGAGAAATGAGCTGCGATTGACCTGTGATAACTTTTTCAGAGCATCGGTGAGCAATTCTGGAGCGACGAGGACTCGGAGGGTGACAGCGATAGTGAGGATTTCTTCTACGGAGCCCAGGTTAGCATATCACCACAATCTACTTAAACTACATGCTAGCTAAATTGCTAAATTAGCAAACAAAGCTTATTTTGTTCATTCATTCTTGTTTTATCCGTCTATCTAGGTGTATTTTTCTATTATCTGTTTGTTTTGTCTGTCTACATACTACAGTGGCTGATTGTAGACTACATTGGGGTTGCCAAATTGCATTGTGGGGTTTTGAGGGGATTAGCGTAGGTTTATGGGCGGCTCCCTAGTATGAGGAGCAGCAGATGGCTCTAGTTTTTCAGATTACCTGAGCTTGCTTCAGATTTCTTTCCAAAACGAGGAGTATGTGTTTTTTTGTTAATTAATAACAAATGATTGGATCGTTTTAGGGCATTTAGTTTGCTTGGTTGAGCCTATAATATGGTGCTTTCTCAGTAAAAGAACATAGAAGGTAAAATTGCGATTAAAAAACTATTTACAAACAATTTATCTACAGTATAGAGTCAAAATGACTGTTATCCAAGTACTGGCTTGACAGGTTGGCTGTTGTGCAATTTCCATCATTTTAATTGCAAGCTTTGTCTGGTCAACCACATTTTATTTTCTTAATCAGGTTAACCTTAAATGTAAAAATATATTTGAACTGAAATCATAAAAATAATGGAAACCAATGTACTCGGTGTAACTAATGGACAGTTAATAAAAATTAAAAAATGAATAAAAATGTAACAAATTAAAGGGGTAGCTTACAACTTACGCTACCTTACAATAGAGTCCAATTTTGTTTTACTTAAAAATAATTTGGTAATATTTCATTTATTATTTATTTATTTCAGTTATTATTTATTAAAATAAATAATAACTGAAATAAAATAAAGAGAAGCTAATTGTGAAGGTGTATGTACTACTAAAAATTAACTAAACAATGACAAAGAAATATGACACAGTTACTAAAACTTTAATTAAAATGGAAAAAATGTATCAATATAATTATGATACTAAAAGTCATCTGGTTCAGTAATAAATTTGACAATGTTTCCTTACATGATAATATATTTTGTAAATAACAGCAGTTTAAATGCAGTGTAAAAATGTACAGAAGTAAGAGTTTAGAAATGCGTTTAATATAAATAGTTTCAAATCAAGACTCGGAAAAAAAAAACTGGGACATCAAGACAATTTAAAACAAAACTTAATCATGGCATGCACAAAATATATGTGTAAGATTATCATCTCCTTTCATTAAAAAAGTGTTGGAAAAGTATGATTATCATCAATGGACATGAAATTGAGTCTTACGGCAAAGCTTGTTTCTTTGCAGGGTCATTATGCCACTGACCTGAGTCGACATCCACAGTTGGACATTGATGTTGGTGCAGTGAGGGACATTTATTCTGAAAGTGCCGTTTCTGTCAGGTACATTTAGAGTCACGAAAGCTTCTACAAGCTCCATGAAATGCTAATACAGTGTGTGAATAAAATTAGATCAGTTGAGCTTTCCATATTTGTCATTTGTTAAGGTCATTGTTAATGTAATGAGTATTTTATTATTTGTATTGTTGTCCCAAAAAAACTATAACTTCTCAGTCTTTGTGTCTACTGTCTATATTTCAGGGAATACGAGACTATTGATGATGTCGATATCGATCTACACATTAACGTCAGCTTCCTGGATGTAAGAGATCCACAGATACTGTAGTATATTTAGCTAGATTCTACCTGCCACTGAAAACACATAAGCATAATTCCATATCAAAAGTTCACATGCTCTACATATGTTTGCAGGAGGAGGTGGCGTCAGCATGGAAGGTCACAAGAACAGAGCCAATCATTCTACGCCTTCGTTTCTCACTGTCCCAGTATCTAGATGGACCAGGTGAGTAAAAAATGATTATGTCAGTTCCAAAAGACAGGAAGTGACTCAACAGAAGCATCTCAACCACTTCCAGAACCCACTGTGGAGGTGTTCCAGCCAACTTGTAAAGATGGTTTCTGCCTTGGGGTTCAGCTTAAAAGGTAAGTAGTCTTTCTGTTCTGTTTTCTACGGCGTGACATACTGCATCTGCCTCGGTAATGATTACACAAACAAATATTGATGTCTTCTCCCAGAATTCTCTGCACGTTTATATCTAATCAATGGAAAAATTTAAGCAACGAGTTCCTGAATGCCCAACAGAGGAAGAGACACAGCTGGTTTAAAGCTGGAGGAACCATCAAGAAGTTCAGAGCTGGACTTAGCATCTTCTCACCAATAACCAAGTAAGATTCAAAACATTCCAGAGAGTAAATGTGCCAGATATGCTAATAATAACATTAATGATTTAAAATAATAAGGGATTGAATTTAGATATATAATATGTATATTTTTTGTTTCTCAGGTGCTCCAGTGTTCCTCTGATTCAGGGCCCTGGGGTGAAGGCAAGGCCAGCAGGACAGGAGTTGAGGGTGACTCACTTGATGAGCCGCTCCGTGTCATGCACCAAAGGAGAACTGCACACCTCCAACCCAATCGGACAGGTGCCTTTGAATATGCCTATATATTAGAATGACGTATGAATGTGTTGTTTAGGGGTTGGTAAGACTTTAAATGTTGTTAAAAGAAGTCATTTCCAAATGGAAAATTCTGTCATCATTTACTCACCCTGAATTAGTTCCAAATCTGTATGAATTTCTTGGTTCTGCCGAACACAATGGAAGATATTTTAAAGAAAGCTGTAAAGCTGTTTTGGGTCACCAATAAAAAAAACAAATACTGTGGAAGTCAATGGTGATTCCAAAACAGCCTGGTTAATGTCACAGTGTGGTGCATGAGATAAAGCACAAAGATCAGTGTTCACAATAACAGTCTTTTAATAATACATAAAGAGGCAGGCAGGCAGGGTAGCATCCACACTACATTAATGCCAGCCGATAAACACAAGAATGAGGAGAACTTATAAAGGGAAGACAATGAAGGATAATGAGAACGACACACCTGAACATAATCACATTCATCCGGGTACTTCTCGCCTACTGAATTTCGAATACCATGAATTCGAACATACTACTCGCCTCACATACTGTTTTTCGAGTACTATATAGTAGGGAAGTAAGCGATTTCGGATGCATTGCAGGTCAAACAGAGACAGAGAACATGGATGATGTAACAGTTCCAAACTATTTTCACAAAAATTTCTTTGTGTTCGACAGAACAAAAAATGATGACAGAATTTTCCTTTTTGGGTGAACTATTTTTTTAAGGCTGCATTTATTTAATCAAAAGAAATTGCAATTTAATAAGAGTATCCTTGAATAGTCGGCCATTCGATGCTTTGATAGGAGGAGCCTGATTCGACTCCCAATCTCTCTGTGGGGAGAAAAAAAGAAGCTTTAAATAAATAGTTAAAATTGCGTGAATAAATTCAACCCTATAGATTTAAGTTTAGTTTCATTTTCCATAATCCGTGACCGACAGGTACTTGGCGGAAGGGATTAAGTTCAGGCCCCTTACCTCACAGCCCATTCCACCAATAATCATTGTGTTCAAACATTCACACAGACACTGCATAGCTTTTTATAGGAAACATGCCAAATAATTTGTATAACCACACAACCCCACCCCTAAACCTAAACCTACCCGTTACGAAAATGATGTAAAAACTTGACTCAAAGGGTTATATGATCCTGTCTTATTTTCTAAAGAATCGATCTACAAACTGAGCTACAGTTAGCCCTTCCTAATATTATCACCAGAAATTAAACTGAGAAACGTGTATCTTTAAATCTTAAAATAAGCCCAATTATATATATATATAAACATAACTAAATTAGCCAGGTCAAATTAAAAATGCCACAAATCCCCAAATGCTACTTGTAAAAATATAAAAATTTCTTATGTTACACAAAAAGATTTCAGATTTAAAACTTTGCAGGATGTTTTCATTCACTCAGAGCTGTGTTACACACTACATGACAGCTCATTTTCATAAATCCATAATAGTGGCGCTTTAATACATTGAGCAATTTATGCCGAATGATTGCTATTTCAACAGACTGTGGCCGTCCCAGGCTCGAGATCCACCGTGCACATCACCACCAGGCAGCTCATTCAGCTCTTCTTCTCCTCACAAGCTCTCATTCACTGCAAGAGCATCCCTACCCTGGAGTATGGCTTCCTCGTACAGGTAAAGTTAAATGTAAAACACTTTGATACATTACAATTAGTCTTCTTTCTTGCATTTATTTGCATGCTTGTGATTGGCTGTTTAGCTTTCATATAACTATAAATCTATCTTTGATACTACAAGCTAATTATCCATGTTTTATATTCTAGCTTATGAAGTACTCAGAGCAGAGGATCCCTACTCTGAACGATTATTGTGTGGTCTGTGATGAACAGCATGTCTTTCAGAATGGTTCCATGCTCAAGGTATTATAGATTCTTGGAAAACTCCATTAAAGTGCACTGGTAAATTCATAAAACTATCATCTATGTTTCTTTTGTGTACGTGCATTGTTCAGCCTGCTGTTTGTACGAGAGAACTGTGCGTGTTCTCCTTCAACACTCTGGGTGTCATGTCAGGAGCTGCAGAAGACGTAGCTACCGGAGCTGAGGTATCACACACACGTTTATATTGCTCAATGAAGATATACCAGAGATCTGTTGTTTATAGGATTAGTATTTTATATAATATCCTATGTTTTTTTAAAGGTGGTGGACCTGCTGGTGGCAATGTGTCATGCTGCTCTCGAATCTGCCCGTAAAAGCATCATCTTTGACCCTTACCCCTCTGTTGTTGACCCTCATGACCCCAAGTCTCTGGCCTTCAATCCGAAGGTAGATACTTTATTAGATCAGTTGAATAAGTATCAGTTTTCATCAAAAGTTTCATCTTTAAAATGACTTATTTAAATAATTTTACACTTACAGAAAAGAAGTTACGAGCGGCTACAGAGAGCTTTAGACAGCATCACATCAACCCGAGAAATAACACAAGTGAGTAATTCAAAGTGCAAAAACACAATTAAGAGATTTAGACTCAAAATTCTGAGGGAAAAAAATGAGTTGTTAGCCTGGCTTACGAGACGATAAAGCTCATAGGAGCTTAGTCTGGCCAAGCTACCTTACTACCCGCCTTCTGGGAGGCGGGCTTAACCTGCGTCCA
>JAUCMT010000059.1:10859347-10869753 GCA_032357475.1 Enteromius thamalakanensis
GCTCTAAAACGGCAGCTTTGCCAGACTGACTTTGCTCGCGAAATTGAATGTAGCGTCACAGGAAGTATGGGCGGGCCCAGGCTGATGAATTGTGAGATGTAAACTTGCAATTGGGAGTCAATAACTCAAAAAGTCAAAATTTGCTAAATGTGAACTCACTTTTGCCAGCTAATAATTTGTATTTCTCAGGGGGAAAGTCCATATTGTGAAATATAGCTTCAGAATTCAGTTGTGAGATTTAAATTCATAATTCTAAGTAAAAAGTCTTTTGTGGAAAAATGTAAATTTGCATAAAGCAATTTAATAACACACAATTCTAAGTTGTGAGATGTAAATTCGCAATGGCAAGAAATTAACTTAATTTTTAAGTTAATTAAATTAATTAAGGTCTGAAGTGTATGATATAAACATGATTAAAATAGCTTCATATTTCATAGAAGCAGCACTATTTGAGATATCAAGAATCCTTCTAATTTGTTGGTAGCATTATGACTGTGACTCACAATAGCTATATCAATGTCAAGGGATTGTGTGTCACATAAACTCATATTTTACAGGGCCCTTATGTTGAAATAAAGAAACAGATGGACAAACTGGACCCGCTTGCACATCCTCTGCTGCAGTGGTGAGGGTAACTGGTGGAATTTTTTGGAAAGTTTTCATTACGTTCCTGTTACCATAATGACGCATAATCTTTTTTCTTCTTCTCAGGATTATATCCAGCAACAGGTCTCACATTGTCAAGCTCCCCTCCAGCAGAGTAAGGGCGTTTTGATCACATTATCTGTCAAATAGCAGCATTACTAAACCTTAATTTCCTCTGTTTGTTTTTTTGCTAACAGCAACTGAAGTTCATGCACACCTCTCATCAGTTCCTGCTCCTCAGCAGTCCTCCCGCTAAAGAGGCCCGCTTTCGCACCGCTAGAAAACTTCACGGCAGCACGTTCGCTTTTCAGTGGGTTTTTTTAGCATGAGATAATTTTATAATCACCGGTTTATGATGACTGACTCTGATGATGACTGCTTCTCTGTCTTCAGTGGTTCTCATATTGAAAACTGGCACTCTATTCTACGAAATGGACTTGTAAACGCCTCCTACACCAAACTGCAGGTACCACAGTTACTCTTACTGTAGTGAATGAAGAACTGTTGGGTGTTACCTGCAGAGTTTTTTGCTTAGCGTATTGGGTCTTGGCCAATCTGCCTTCTTGTTTTCTTTGACACAAGCTGCACGGGGCGGCCTATGGGAAGGGCATCTACCTCAGCCCCATCTCCAGCATCTCATTTGGATACTCAGGTAAGCGTTTTTTGGCCCTAGTGCAACATTTTAAAAATATACATGGTTAAGACATTTTGAAACACAAAGACATTTTGGGCAGACATTTGGGCAGGGTGCCATAGTTGTATAATAGTATTGTCAAAACTAGTAATTGTTATCTACAATATTAATTATTCATATATTTGATGCAGTAATTCAGCTAGTTATTTTTCAACATGAATTAGATATTATGACATTTATCTAAAACCTTTTTAGATATTATTGGTCAGATTAATTACTATATATATAAATTATTTCTATTTAAAACATAATAATACTGGTATGAGATTATGAGAATAGTCACAATAAATATAAATAATAATATTTAGAATAAAAATTATTAGAATAAAAATTATTATTAATCTGGTTAGATTGTGAGACATATATATATATATATATATATATATATACTGTATATTTTACACAACATGACATTACGGTATCACACACTATAAATGTGTCTTTATGTATTAAAACAATCAGTTGCCTTCAAATTTGAAAAAGGATGGCCCTTGCAAAGGTATAAAAAAATATTGAAAATCACTGTCTTTTAAATACTGTGATATTTGAATATGATAATCATTATATATTAAACATACAAGTATCATCAGTACTGCTAAATAAAGAAACTCTGTCCATAAAGCACTGGTACATTAGTTTTCACTATAGACTGTATTTGTGTGCAGGAATGGGAAAGGGACAGCACCACATGCCTACTAAAGAGGAATTAGTACAGCACTACAACCGGGTCAACACTGTCTTACAGGTATTAACTCCATCTGTAGAGACTGGACTGATATGGATATATTACAGGTGCAATCTGTAGTTAATCAGACTAGGTGAGTCATCCTGGTGGCAATTATATGAAGCTTGCATTTGTGATTGCACCCGTTTCACTAATTTGTAAAAGAGGACATTTGCCATCTTCTATAGCAGGGCTGTCCTAACTCGGTCCTGGAGGGCCGGTGTCCTGCTCCAAACTTAAACATTAATTAAACACTCCTGAAGCAGCTAAACAAGTTCTTACTAGGCATGTTAGATACCTTCATGCAGGTGTGTTGAGGCAAGTTGGAGCTAAACTCTGCAGGACACCGGCCCTCCAGGACCGAGTTCAAACTGCCCTGTTCTATAGTATGTATCATTGCTAATCATGCTTAACGTTTTCTTTTGCAGTGTCGACCCATACAGTCAAGGTTTCTTCAGAGTCGGAATCTGAACTGTGTTGCTCTGTGTGAGGGTATGAGGTTATTAAGTTATAACACTCAAACCAGAAATTCATAGTCATTCACCAAAAAAGGATGTAGTCATTTTATGTACTGTTCCTTTTAAGTTAAGACATGTTTCTCTCAACAGTAATAACTTCCAAAGATCTACAGAAACATGGAAATATTTGGGTTTGTCCGATTTCTGATCACGTCTGCACACGCTTCTTTTTTGTGTGAGTATTTTCACACTTAATTACATCGCCTTATTACAAATTCTGCCTCTTTTGGCTCACAATGTGTCCCACAATTGAACATCTTTACTCAGGTACGAGGACGGCCAGGTAGGAGATGCTAACATCAACACACAGGACGTCCGGATACAGAAAGAGATATTGCGGGTGATTGGGGGACAATCAACCTGACTGACCCGCTTCACCACTGTGACCCTTTGAGACATTTTATGGGAACAAATGAACTAAATATGGGAAATATTTACCTCAAACTAGGTTGTTTCGATGATGCTAGCCTCCAGTCAAGTTTGTCTTTACGTGTAAAGAAGGGAAAGACATTTTGTAACTTTTTTGATAAACATTTATTTATCATTTAGTCTCTACATCATGTTCTCTGCTTTACGTTTTTTCTACGTCATGAGAAGTGCAGTTAAGTTAATTAGCGTCGAATTTACGGCAATTGAAAATGGTGTAATTCTCATTTTGCCCACTAGGGGTCTCTATTGCCTAAGAGAATAAATAATAGCATAAAACAACTTGGGAATGAAATATAAAAGGCTTATAATTATATAAACCTGCCATTTTAAAGTGTTTACATCAATTCCGCATTATTAAGTACTGTTTTATGTATGTATACTAGTGTAATGCGGCATATCCATGAGTTCTTTCAGTTTGCTTTCATGAGTGTTGTGACGCCACTTGTTATGGATCTTAAACCTCTTAACATGAAATGTTAATAAGTTTGGTGCTGTGCACTATAAGGTATCGTGTTCACATTTACTCTTCAGAGAGCATCGAGCGGAGAGGACTGCCAATAAACGACACATTACGTTACAGCTGAGAAATGTATGTATGATTTTGTCAATCTGAGACGTAAAACGAATCTGAAGGAGGGTCATGGTTTCATACGGCCTATATTTGTATGTCGGCAATTTTTCAATAAACTTGGAGCATGTTACGAATTAGTTCCTTTGTGAATGATGACAAGCAATTGATTAAATGTGACCAAATGCTCCCACAATAATAGTCAAACTAAAATGGCCTGCGTCATGAAGACTTCTCAACAGCCCTAACAATGGAAACAGCTTATATGTGGACTGAATAGTCTTAATTAAAATCTAAACTTGTCAACGTTTCTATAAACGGCTGGTGTGTATTTCTTAGATAATATAATTAACTTATAAACAATATATGTCAGTCCCCATAATGCTGAAAAAATGCGTGCATGAGCCTGTTGTCTGTCACGACCCCTAAAAAATGAATAGTGTGCTTGAATCGCGCCGAAGTCCCAGAGGACATTTTGACTTCTCGGTTTAGCCAGCAGCTCTGTTCTCCTCTGAAGCAGAAACACATAATAATTCATAACAGTGTGCTACATCCACATGAGGCCCGCATCTGCTCCGAGACCCCTTACCCTCCCCTTTCCCATGTTACTTATTCATTTATTTGTTTAAATATATGGGATATATATATATATATATATATAGATAGATAGATAGATAGATAGATAGATAGATAGATAGATAGATAGATAGATAGATATATTGTGAATATGATATTCGTGTGTTAAAATATCTCTTTCATATTCACAATTTTGAGCACTCCAGGGTGATTATGAACTTGCAATTTCTGGCTTCCTGTTTCACAGAAATACATATATATAGGAGGGAAACAAAGCCCAAATCCCCTAAATCGTCCATTACAATGAGAAAAAAAACCCAATATATTTCTGATGTGCAGCAAAGGATGATTGAGCTTCACCAATTAGTTAAGTGGCTTTAAGAAAAGAGCCATTTTCACCCATTTCCACCATCAGGGAAATAATGAAGAATTTGCAATCAACATTAAATGTTTCATAAAACTGCTTGGAAGAGGACGTGTGTCTATATCGGCTTAAAGCATGGTAAGAAGGAGGGTTTGAGCGACCAAAGGCTCTCCAAGCCTCACAGCTGGAGAAGTGCAGAAAATAGTTGAGTCTTGGGGTCATGAAAACCTTGAAAGCAGAACATGTTTTTTGGGAGGCTTTCAAAAAAAATATTCCTTGCTCATCCAAAAACAAACTCCAGCTGTTATCAGACACGACAGGAGCTACAAATGGGACTGACTTCCATGGTGAGATGAAGGTAAAAAATGAGCTTTTTACCAGCAAACACTCAAGACAGGTTTGGTGAACCCATGTGTACAATAAAGTATACTGCCATGTTGTTGGTCTATATTTCAGCTGGAGGTCCTCGACATCTTGTTTAGACACTCAGAGCACCCCCCACAGGACACAGTGAGGGACGTGGTCGAATGCCTTCTCCAAGTCCACAAAACACATGAGAACTGGTAGAGCAAACTCCCACGAACCCTCTAGTACCCTAAAGAGGGTATAGTTCCATGTTCCATGACCAGGAAAAAAGCTGCATTGTTCCCCCTGGATCCGAGGTTCGACTATCGGTCGAATTCTCTTTTCCAGTACCCAGGCTTAGACTTTCTCAGGGAGGCAGAGGTGTGTACACATTCCGACCACCCTGCTTAAAAAGAGGGACGACCACCCCAACCTTCCACTGCTTTCTCAGTGGAAGACTCCTCGGTGGGAATGTGGAGATCCTCAAAGTATTCCTTCCACTACCCAACGATATCCCCAGTTGAAGTCAGCAGATTCCCACCCTCACTGTATACATTGTTGACAGGGCACTGCTTCCCCCTTCTGAAGCACCGGACAGGCTCGATAGGTGTCCTTCTTCAGCTTGAAAGGCTGAGAACATAGTCCACTCGGACTCAGTGTCTCCAACCTCCTTCTGGATCCAGTTAAAGCCAAAGGTGGGAGTTGAAGGCATTCATTGGGAGTTGAAGACACCCCTTCAGGTATCACTAGCATCGCCCACGTGTGCGTTGAAGTCCTCCAGTAGAGCGAGGGAGTCCGCAGTTGGAGTACTTTCCAGCACCCCTCCCAGAGACCCCAAGAAGGCCATGTATTCTGCACTGCCATTTGGCCCATAAGCACAAACAACAGTGAGAGACCTATCCCCGACCCAAAGGTGCAGGGAAAGCGATCCTCTCATTCACCGAAGTGAACTCCAACACATGACGGCTAAGCTGGGGGGCTATGAGCAAGCCCACACCAGCCCGCCGCCTCTCACCGTGGGCGACCCCAGAGTAGTGGAGGGTGCCATTAATTGTGGCCAATGTGTATTAAAGAAAAAACATTTACTTCACTATGATATTGAAGTCAATTTTAAATTCCCCCATTTAAAATGCTTATTATCCAATGAAAGGTTAGATTTTTGTGAATTTCTAAAATAAAAGATTAACAATGCAGATAAATTTTCACACCCTTCATTGTTTATATTTACCAAGGGTGCCGATATTTTTAGCCATAACTAAGTCATGATTAAATCATTTATTATATTAATAAATAAAACTGTAACAAAATATACAGTATTTTAAGTTTACTTCAGCTACTTGTAAAGAATCAACATTTCGTGATTCATTGTTTCTCTCATGTAAAAACGCATCAAGCAAAATGATGATGCGCAATTATGAAGCCATTAAAATGATGATCATTGTAAGCATCATTTTAATTGTAAATGCATTAGTAAAGTCCTATTGACAATAAATATAGATCAGACAAAAAATACACTCATTACTTGTTCTTGTTTTAGAATAACAAAATAAGATTTTTTTAAAAAGCAGTGTGATATTTTGTTATTGTCACCTGCTTTAATTTGTCAATTATCCATGCTAAATGGCCTCTTCCTATGCTAAATGTTGTTTTGACTTCCGAAAGCGGTTTTGTATGATAACGTGCATGTGATTTTTCTCCATCATTTACTCTAAAGTGCATCAGTTTTTTTCCAGTCGATGGGAAATGTGCAAATCGAGTTTATGCTCAGCACATCTTTCATTAACGTAGACATAAATGATCCACTTTCTTCTTTTTTCCTTGACTCTTGTCTCTCTACCCTTGGCTGAGTGTGGTTATTATCTTTCCCCGGAAACGTTTGAATGCTTTGACCCTCACAAATGTTTCAGAAGTGCAGATCACGGCTGAGCACACCTCAATCCCGCCCGGTTCTGACACCCTCAGCAGAAAGTGTTCAAAGAGCACCCAGACCGAGCCGTGAGGGAGAACCGCTCCAGAACGCAAGTGAAGCATGAAGGAGCCCTTTTCCAATTTTTCATCAGCGAGAAAATTACCCGGGCAGTTTTCAAGCTTGCATATTTCTCGCTACAGAGGAACTTGCTGTTACAGTTTGTTTTTGAAATGCTCTTGACTGCTGCCCAATTTATCCTTCCACAGCAGCGTACGTGAAGTAAAAAGCCAATTCTCTCATCCCTTTGTTCGCAAGATTTGCCTCTTTAACCAAAGTTCTCAGTGAAGTCCTCCTCACACCATTAAGCAAACTTCATTCTGACTTCATTTCCCTGTGGGTGTTGCAATCTGCAGTGCTCCTCTTTGAGACCTAATTTCCCTTTAATTAAATTAGTAAGACTTCCAAAGAAATCCGCCAGAGAGGCCCTGCGGCTGGGTTTCTGTTGTCGGGCAGATAACGGCTGTGAGTGTGTGTCGTCTATGGAGATTGATAAAGTAATTGAAACAGTAATTGTCAACATGTTGGTTTTTATCTGTTCTGGGAGCTTACTAAAATAAGAGCGTCTGGCTGGCAGTGCACTTGAAAGGCCCGGTTTTACCAGCAGATCTAAAACCGCCATTTTAACATCACTGAAATGTGTCCAGTCTTTAGATAAATACACTTCAGATCATGTGCACAATGTAGAAACTGCTACAGAAAGAAATCTGCACAAATTCGGGGGAAAAAAGTAAATTATTATTATTATACATGATTTCTTCTTTTTAACATTTCCACTATTATTTATAAAGTAATACAATATAGCATTAATATTAATATCTTAGAGAGCTTTTTACAAGTACATAATTTGTACTATTTAAAAAACAAATGTAACGTATATTTTATTGTATCAATGTCTTTCAATGTAGTATATGTTAAAAAAATATTTTAACCATGTTTTACATTCAATTATTAATAATAAATGTTTGCAGTAATTTATACTTTGTACTATAGTTGACTAATTTAATAATTATTTTTTTTAAGTAAGCATTAAAAGATACATTATATGTGATGCTTTGCTATATATTATGATATATATTATCTTGAAACTAAAAACACTAATTTACAGTCAAACAATTATAGATTTTATTTTTTTAATTATGAATCACCTTGTAAATATTTGTACAGAATTTTTGTACTATTTTTATTAATTTTTTTAGGGTAAATTTCTTCATATATATATATTCATAATATATATATTATTATTTTTTTATTTTTTTAAATATATAATCTTTTACAGATAAAAAATATTTTATATATAATTTTTATAAGATTAATATGGAGAAAACATACTTGCAAGTTCTATATATTTTTGTAAATAGACTTAATAATCAAAAACATTAAATAAATAATAAATTACATAAAATTGTTGCATAAAAAATTCTGAAACGTAATTTTACTATGATGTGATCTTAAATGAAATTTGTTTACACAAAAAATAACATATTATTTCCTTTTTTAAATATTTATTTTTTATTTAATTATTAATATTTACACAGTAAAATATATTAAAACAATTTTTACCAAATCTAATTTTATCTAATATATATATATATATTCTTTTTTCTATTATAAATTGTCTTTTATTTATAAAGAGAGACATCCCTGAATGAACCAATACATTTTCATTTTTAAAGCTATATTTTGCATTTTTGTCATCAGTTATGTGTATCATTTGAGTGTTTAATGTAGTATATGTTATGTAATTAATATCATTGCATTATTTTACTGTTACTGATGAAGTTTTGTTTTTTATGTCTGTCAATATCATACACTAATGCAGGAAAAGCAACTTATGATAAACTTTAAATCATCACATGGTCCTCCGTTAATTTAACTGCATATAAAAAGCACATTCAAGTAAATTTTTACAGTGTATAATTGTTTTTCTTCGTCTCATTGAACAGAAAGCTTGCCTTGCCTTCTGTCACCCCAGTCTCTAGGATGTTGGATGCTCCCCTTCAGGATACAGACTGTGTATTTTGTCAAGCAGAACCACACAGCCTTCTTCTCTGATTGAAATCACAGCCTCGGGGCTCAAACACTTCAAGAGCGCTCAGCAGCCACGGTGGGAGAAGATGCAGAAATAGACCTGACAAAACAGCCACCTTTGGACAACAATGAATCCCTGCTTGGTAAATGGCATTTTCTTGACCTACATTTAAGTGTGCTGCATCAATTCAGCATGCAAAGTTTTCTATGTAAACACAATTTCACCATTTAATAAGTTGGCCCAAAGCCATATATAAAAGCAGAAGCCTGGCATAAGTCAACTGTGCTAATAATTGTTTACTGGCTTCATTGTGCCGTCATGCATGGGAGGATGTGTTTTTAAACTCTCAGCCTTAATCAGTCACGCATGTTAATCAGCCACAGACACACACTGATTGACAGGACTTCATTAACACCGACCGTTTTGAAAGGGGACTCGAGAAAGCATTTGATAGGATGAAATTTAGATGAAATTCTATACAGAGCATTTGCTAGACACCGCAACTGTTCCTTTAAGAGCTGCTTAGGCTCTCCGCCCCTCCCTCTCTGTGTCCCTCACAAGCCTCAGATTGGGTCTTCGGTGCATTCTGGAGTGTGGCAGGCACCACTTAAGAGTAAATATGTGAAAGGTCTCAGATTATGACCAAACATTAAGCTTTAAACGCAGTACAGAACTTCACCTTACAGCAGAAATCCTGGAGAATTCTTAAGAGCAAAAAAAGGTAAATGCATCACTAAGATTTTTAGAAATCATGATCCATAAAGTTGTATTGCATTTAATTGCATTTTATTTACTAGTATTTTCAATACATTAGATTTTCATGTGAGTGTTTAACCTTTCTATTTTATTAAATTTAAAGTTTTTTTTTTTAATGGGATTGTACATTTAAATACTTTTTGGCTTTTACAATATATTATATGACTTTATATTATAAGACTTATGTATAATTATAAAAAGCATATGAATTATATACTAATAATAAAAATAATTAATTTAGTTTAATTTTATTAGAATATTTGTTATATATAATATTTCTGCTTCATTTAATTCAATTTATTATTGAATTAAGTGCAATAAAAAATTATATCTAAAATTTCATTTTTTGTATTTTATTTTTTTGTCTATATAAATTGATTATGATCATTTGTCGAGAAAACACCCGCAGGAACCATAAAGTTCTATATATTATTTTAAATAATAAACATAATAATTAAAATAATTACATTTTTAGCTTAAACGTTCTGAAAAGTAATTTTACTATGCTGTGCTCTTAAATTAGTTTTGTTTTTTTTAATTCTTAATATTTACACAGTAAAATATATATTTTTTATCAAATCTAATTTTATCTAACATAAATATATATTTTGTCAATTATGAATTGCATTTTATTAATAGAGAAACACATCCCTGCACTTGGTTTATTGTTATTATTATTATTATATGATTTTTTATTTATTTTTTTTAAATTTGAATATAATATTTTAATCTCAGTTTGCTTTAATTTTTGGTGTATATATATATATATTAATTTTTTTCCATGTATTT
>JAUCMT010000059.1:10880938-10896176 GCA_032357475.1 Enteromius thamalakanensis
ATTTAAATAATGTTCTTAATTGTTCAAGTAATTGTTGAATTGTGATTGTCTCTATACAAAGTATTACTTTTCTTTCTTTTTTTGCAGGCTTTGAGAGATAATATAATTTTTCTAAGGTTTAATGCATGAAGCTTAAATGATATGATTACAAATAATATACTTCCTTTTTATTTAGTTAAGTATTTTTGGTTGGTTAGTAATGCACAAAAAAGAAAAAACAGACTTCTTTTAATAAGCGAGGGTTTTAAAGCTTGAGGGGCTTCAATCAATCCCACCCCCACCCACTTTTTGTTGGTCCCACCCGTCTTTATTTCTGTCCTTTAGTATTTAATGATGCTCTCTGTGGTAACAGTATCAGATTGCAGGGTGGGGGGGATGTGAAAAGACTAGTTTGATGGCACTGACTACACAAAAGAGAACAGATGCCACAAATGGCATTTTTAAACGAGGGTTGGGGGGTTGTCTTTTTGAAGCTTTTCACACTTAAAATGGATGAGCCTCAGTCAATCAGTAAACACCTTTGGTAAAAGCGCAGTAGTCGGGTGTAAAGTTGGCGCCTGTGTTTACTCATAATCTTAGCGGACGGGGGAATTAATTGGCAGTTTGCAGAAGTTCACGCCAGCTTTGTTTAGAATCTCCAAGGGGAAGGACTTTCAGGGTTTTTCAAGGAGGCCCATGGAGGGGAATGCTTGGTTAGAGGACATTATTTCCACTTCCTGTGCTTGAAAAGTTGAGTTTTGGGTTGTTGCTGATTTGTTTTTCAGGTTTACTAGCGCTGAATTCAATAAATCATCTCCCAAGTCAATGACGAGGTCAAATGGCTGCCATTAAACTTTTCATTGAACACATGGCTGAGGCCAGTCCAGATAGCTTGGCGCCCTTTAAACCTAGCGTTTTTAGCAGTAGCTGACACAATGCCCTTTTTAGGGAGCTCGGCATGGTAATCTAGGGTGATTAATGGAGTTTTAATCAGGCTCAGTTGACGTCGGCGCATGCATGTGCCTTGAGTTACGGCCTCCCATTTGGCAAGTATGATGACCATATCAAAGGCATCGGGTCAATAGAAACACCCCCGCTACTTTGATTCTTCGTTTGTCAGGAGAAATATATGGCGGCAATTAGCAAAATCTTCTAACCAAGTACCTGTTTATTATTTTAGAGGCCAAATATTCATTTCAAGTTTTACTTTGAAGCCTACCATTGCGTCTTTGCCACATTCTTTAAAATAAAAGTCCTTTTTCTTTTGACATTGTTAAAACAATGACAAATTATTAAAAGTAAAGGTAAAAAAGTGAAAATGTGTTTCAGTGAACTTTTTTTTTTTTTTTTAAGGCCATTTTAAACATTTAAAGAACCTATTTCTACTATAAAGAACCTTTTGTGAAATAGAAAAGGTTCTTTATGGAACCATTGATTATTTATTTATTTATTTTAGTCTTTCCATTGCACAAAAGGTTCTTTATAGTGTCAAATGTTATTTAGATGTTTAAGAAAAATGGCTCTTTTAAAAACTGTTCACTGAAAGGTTTTTCAGAGAACCAAAAACTGTTCTTTTAAGGCTGCGAAAACCTTGTGTACCCAACATAGATTGATCTATATTATCTTCTTTACAGTTGCTATGGCGAAAGTGATGTGTACCAATAAACAAAAAGACAAAAGTGCTTTAAAAAGCACACTCTACACTCTCCCTTCCCCCAAAAGAGCTTGTTTCTAAATGAACAACAGGAAATTTGTCCTTGGGATCGGGAGCAATCTTGTTGGTCGAACTCTTTTGCATTATTTAACTGTCAGCATCACCTTGACAACATTTCACCCCCACGCCAACGATACAATCCAGCCGGTAGCAATCAATTCTTATTATATCAGGGTTTGCTGTCGCAGTGGAATGATTTTCCAAATAAATTATCAATGACCCGATGGCCTCACACTTGTACGTTTGCTTCGAATGTTAGCACGACATCTGGTGCGTATTATTAGCTTATTTCTCGTGAACGTTGCGGGTGTTAATGCGCTCGCGAGGTCTGTCAATCTTTGACAGAGGTTGGTGGTCCATCTTGATGGAGAAGTTTCAGTCGGACGACCCTCCTGGGTCCTATGATGATCCGATCGCTGGCGTCAGCTTGAAGTGCAGTCCATCTGTGCGATAGATCAGGGCTGATTCAATTAGCAATGGTCTTTGCTTTTCAGAATATCATCTCGACAGGCCGATTCCATGATAAAACACTGTTTATTTGAATCGCAAGCTGGCAGTTGGATGGTTTATAGTCTTGCTTTGGTGCCGTTTCGCCTTTGCCGTTTTTTTTTTTTTCTTTTTTCCAGTGCTGTGTGAACTATCTGGTCGGGTGGTAACTCTAACCCTTGAATAGGAGGCATTTGATAGTAAAAATCTTGAAAGGCCAGAGGCAAGAATGTGAGGTTGGTGAGGGGCTGGCGTCTGCGTCTAGTTTGTCCAGCCCCACCCAGAGGAAACATTCCAAGTGGAATTAGAGTTTCTTTTCTTCAAATGGTGAGAATTCCCATTAGGGCCCTGTGCATAAAAAGAGAATGGAGGGAGTGTCTTCGTCGCAGCCGTCCTATGATTTGTGACCGTTTCTAGTCCATTTCACCCAATGTAACAGAAGCAAGTAATGGAGGGGTGAATGGTAATCAACCAGAAAGGTATATGGGGAAGAGAGGCCCGTTTTCTTATTTGTCCGTCCATTTCCTATCTCTCTTAACAAGTGTAGAATGTTTGTCCCCAACCCCCCTCAAAACCTGTCCCGACTCGCCAGAGGTTTTCACAGCCTTCGTTTTACCAAAAGCAGCTTAGGGCTTTATCATCACACAGTATCTATTTATCAGTATCACTAGAATGTGGAATTTCAAGCACACCTAGGAAGAAATCAAGTGGTAAAAAACGCATACCTTTTCATAACCCAGCAGGGTTAAAAGTGACATAAACAAAAAACTAGAAGTATATTTTGGGGTATCAATGACATTATTTATGTTATGGTTTTTTTTTTTTGTTATTTCTGTTTATTAATTGTTTTTTCTGTGTGTTTTCAAATAACTTTCTAAGAACAATTTGACTGTAGCAGTCGTCTGTCCAGTTTGACTACATTTAATGACTGCGTTGTACGAAGGTAGACAGAGAATTATAAACAGGACAAATGCGATTATTATCATGCTTTGAATCTTGAAAGTCCCCAAATCTAATTCTTGAGAGATTATTGACATTTAAAAAATACAAATCTTAAATTAAGTCTGCCTGGGACAGATATGCTGTGGGGATCTGATGTTCCTTCAGTACTTTACTTTCCAAACTGTCCGATACTGAGGCAAAGCCGTGGTAGACAGATCTTCACACCTGTGTCCATTTGTTTGAAAGACAATCTGTTTTCTCATGTAGCACCCAGTCAGGACAAAGATAATGGATGTGAACTCTGCCTCAGGCCTTAGCAGGATGTTCAAGGATTTGGACAAGCAGTTACAGGCCCTGGCTTTGGGCCTTTTGTCTCTTTTTCGGCTTTTCTCAACTATGTGACATTTGTATTGTTCAAAGGGTCATATCAACCAATAAGGCCTAATAAAGCTACTTTGTTTGCGTGTTTTTTTTGTTTTTTTTGTTTTTTATTCTCTCATATATAGTTGTGCAGGCTGCACTTTGCTGACTTTTTCCCACAATGGACTTCTTATTGTGGGAGACTGGACAGCCGCACACCTTAAAGGATCACTTAGCGTAGTACGGCACACAACCACGAATTGCTCTTAATGGATCCATTACAAATTCCCAGGGATAAAAGTCCCCAATCTACTCCCTCCCCCGCCTCTCCAAGCTCTATTGCTCCTGGCACAGCAAGAAGCCAAATAAGTGAGACCATGAGTTTTAGCAGGGGAGACCAAATTATTTGATTTGGATTAAAGATCCAGACCATCCCCCATGGTGCAGTTCAGTGCTGTTGAAAATCCAATAACAGTGTGGTGCTTGGACATAAATTCTATTATGTAAAAGTCAGAGAAAGTTTCTTTTGATCTATTGTTTTTGTCTTTGTGTATTATGGTTATTGCAAAATAGAGATCGGTGGAATGGCAAAATATTTATTTTATTTATTTATTTAGGACTTGGTTGTATTTTTAAATTTGTTGTTCTTGTTGGTTTTATTTTGCATTTAGGGAACTTAAGTGCCTCTCTCTGCCTCCTTTTTTTTATACATGTTGTTTTTTTTTTTTTTTTATCTGTCTGTTTTAGTTTTTATTTGTTTTTACCTTCAGAAACATTTGTTTATTTATTTATTCTATGCATGTTTGTTTCCGTTTTTGTTTTATGTGTCTAACTAATCATTTTTGTTTTTGTTTTTAACCAAAACTTTTAGATCAATGGTTTGATTTGGAATTTTGCAGTGTTAGATAAATACATGAGATGCATTAAACCAAAATTGAAGAATCAGAAAGAGCTTTATTGCCAAGTATTCTTGCACATACAAGGAATTTGTTTTGATGTCACAGCTACCAGTACAAAGAGACAACAACAACACACCAAAGAATACAATTTTTTTTTTTTTTAAATAAAAAAACACAATATAGATTAAAATAAATAAACCGTGGATTGTATGTAAATGTGTGCTATGGATTAAATAGTAATAGTATATAAAACTATGGTTAAAAATTATACTAAGATGAAGAATGTACTATCCTGTAGGGTGATAAAAATAAACATTGATTATTTCACATTGCTCCCGACAATCCTAAAAGAGCTTAAAGTGGTGTCTGTTGCACCATCTGAAGAGTAGGCTGTCGTTTTATTTTTGCCGTCCTTATATGTTTGCACTACAGAGTTACAGTATAGCAGAATCTTTACATGCAGTCATACTGCCCAACCCTGCTCTAAAAGAATCCTTTAAGAAGAAATCAAACAACCCAAGTGTCTCAACAGAATAGTGACTCACGCTAAAGTCGAAACTGCTCCAAACAGCATGATCTCTAACTTATCAAAATGCAATTACCACCCATTCCTATCAGCATACTGGTATATTTGCATTAACACCCAAAGAGGTCTGCGTGATAGGGGAGGTAACTGTTTCATCTCAGTTGAACAATCCCATCTAGGTGTTGATAGCACTTTGGGAAGCCCACCCTGTTATAGCATTACTGCCTGTTGACTTAACGTCTCTGGTTTCTCAATGCAAGACTGTATTCAGTTTAGCAGATCTCTGTTTGGGTTCTTTTGTTAGGATATCACTAATCTAGTAGACTAATGCTGTGGTTTCCACCCAAAACTTGAGCTACACTCAAAGAAATAAAGGTTCTTTATTGGCTGGCGAAGATTCCATAAAGAACCTTCAACATCTACAGAACCCTTTCTTTGCACAAAAGGTACATTCGTGGAAAATGGTACTTTTAAATCTTTAGACTGTTCATACTAGTACTCTTAAGAATTTTAACTAAAAATAGTTCTATGGTATCACTTCCATAGAAGTTTTCATTTTTAGGAGTGGCTAGTTTTAATTTCCATTCTTTCAGCCCAAGGCTTTATTTGCCACATTCAGATGAGACAAACACTGCACAAGCCATGTGTGTGTTCCTCCCACCCAAGTAATTATTTGCCATGGTCAGCTAGGGCAGTGGCTTCTGTCGAATTAATATGGGGGAAGGGGCTTTCATTTCCTTCGGGTGACCCAGATGGTCATCTGCTTCCTCTTCTCAGCTAATTTGGCCACTAGCCAATCAGTTCTCCCTTAATATGATTAGTAAGTCCAAAGCCTGACCTGTAAGCCTGATAACAGCTTGCACAGTTCTTGTAAATGTCTTCGATGTAGGATAATGTTGTGCTTTCAGCTCGCGTGACGACGTCGTTCGGATTGACGCATGCACGGAACAAGTCTGAGATTTCTCTTAATCCTTTTATAATGGAATTCAATACACAAGTGCTTGTTGCTGTGAGATTCCCTCAAGGTTATACAGTAGACGGTCATTCGCTTGACACATCACAATGCCCCACAGCATGGATGCCCACCACAGTTGATTCCCTGCCGGGTTCCCGCTCCCAGGCCCAGCTGGTGTGTGTTTGCTGTAAACGTGAAGAGGGCCTGGCTGTAGAACGTGCTCTTACCCAGCTGTGATTCACTTAGCATATTAAAGAGCTGGGCGGTGGATGAGTCCTATAAACTGCTTTATTGCCACTCTGCCTTTTCCTTTCAGACTTTGTGTAAATGAATACTGGAGCCGCTGTGGATAACTTGTAATCAAGCACAGGGCATGTGCACTGGGGGACTATTAGATTTTATAACTGTTTTGTGGTCGCGGCCTCTGAGTAACAAGGGTGACGCAGTGCTAAAACTGATTGCCTTCAAGCTTATGTGCTGAAAACATTGCATCTTAATACTGGAGATATATGAATGTATCCTGATATTTTTGCATGATTATTTTCTCTTTTTACCTTTTTAGATCGTCTAAAACTCAATAAAAGTATTTTTTTTATTTTTATTTTTTTTTTAATTGCTATATAAATAAAGGTGACTAAAAAAATATAATAAAACAAAACAAAAAAATATATATATTTATTTTTTATTTATTTTTATTTATTTTTATTTATTTATTTATATATATATATATATATATATATATATTTATATTATATATTTATATTTATATATTATATGAGAGAGCGAGAGAGAGAAAAGGTTTTCATCATGTTACTATTTAATAATTAATTTAATATTGTTAAGTTAGCATATGGTACATTTGTACTTTCCTTGTAGCTTCTGTCCACTGTCACCCAGCCATCAGCTTCATACCCCTTCATGTTCACACAAGGAAGACCCTCGTAGTTCAAAGGTTAGCGTTAAAGAACGCCTTCCTGACATGCAGACAGGAGCCTGTTTGTGCATCTTGACTCCCAACACCCAATAACTCACTTTCTAGTCTGTCCTTTCAAACAGTGGCCCCCAAAGTCATCCTCTCCTGTCACGTTGTTTTGCTAATTGTTTTCTTTTTTCTGTTTTCTCGTAGAATGGAAATTCAAGTTGGAATGAGGAGGGCGAGGGTGGGAGAAGCAGAGGAGAAGCCTCCAGAGACTTTGCCAAGGTAAACATTGTTTCTATGCAGTGGTCATTTAGTCATTATACATCATGACGGTGACACACTAACACAGTTTTGTTGAGTTATTAACTTTACAGTAGCAGTCGGTTTTATCACAATTAATTTGCTTATACAGTTAATTTTTAAAGAAAGATTTTGAACTGTATATGATTATTGGGTTTTAACATTTTTCTCTGAGACATTTCAGAGTATTTGTACTCTACTGTTCCTGTCTGCCTTTTGTAATTAAATACAGGAATAACAGCACTATTATTACAATTTAAAATGTGATTTGTTTGTTTGATGCAAAGCTGAGTATTTAGCATAATTACTTCAGTGTTCAGTGTAACTTGATCCAGAAATCTGATTTGATGCTCTAGAGAAACATTTATTATTATTATTATTATTATTATTATTATTATTATCAGTGCTTAAATGGTTGTTCTTAATATTTTTGTAGAAACTGTAATGCATCTTTTTAGGTCTTTTTTTAATTTATTTTTGGATAACCTTAAAGTTAATTTAGTTTAAGAAAAAAAAAGAACAACTTTCTAAATTACTTTACTGTCACTTGATTATTTTGGAACATTTCGGCAGAATAAAAACATATACATTTTTTTTAACAATTATTTATAACTAAATAAAGTGAGTAACATAGTGTGTAATACAGTGAGAGCAAATGACTTTAGTTTCATTAAATATGACACCTTTGTTTAATTTATGAATACATCTCCAGTAAATATGGAATTTTATTGACTATCATTGAATTTAATCAAACTTCAAATTAAGTCAGAGTATTAGGTGTATTTAATCAATACATGACCAAATTGACGGCCTTTATATTGATATATTAGTATATGCAATTCTGTATTTTATTGAACAAACAAGGACTTTTGTTCAGCCTTAAAGGGTAACTTTACTCAAAAATGAAAACTAGTCCATGTTTTACTAGCCCTCAAGGCATCCTGGATCTATATGGCTTTCTTCTTTCAGACAAATACAATTAGATATATTAAAAATATTTTCCAAACGTTAAAATGGGAGTAGGCTGGTGTTTCTCCAAAAGAAGTCAGATAAAGCACATCCATCTGTATTCAAATGAGCCTCACACAGGGAGGATAACTTTTAATATAACTCCGATTTGTTTTTATCTGTACGAAGAAAATTCTATACACCTATAATGCTTGAGGGTTAGTAAAACATGGGCTGATTAAAAAATGGTTGAATTAACTCTTAAAGAACAATGGCTTCATGTCTACAAAGAAGCTGACGCAAAGTTCACAACATATTTTTACGATTTTCCTTTTAGCTTTACGAACTGGACAATGACCCAAAGCGGAAGGAGTTCCTCGACGACCTTTTTGCATACATGCAGAAACGAGGTAAGATTTGACACCGATCTCATCTTTATAGGACAAGTGTCTGTAGGAATAACTGAATCCACTTTAGCGTTGCTCTTTGGCGATGACCGATTTAATCGGACACCTACACCTAGCATGGAGACGGCCCCCTTAGTTAAGTGGAATCATATGTCCCCGGTCTCAGATTAGCATATTGTGACAGAAAGATGGGCCTGGCGGCGTCATCCGACTAAGACTAAGCTCTCAGCGACACAGCTTGACGGGGCTATTAACCTCATACCACGGGTTTAAACTCAACCAGATGGAGAGCTGCTTGTGTTGGTCTACCATCAAACCCCCCGTACCACCTACTAGTGCGCGTAAGTGGGGTTGTCAGCTGAGGCTTCATAATGGGCGGGGGTTGGGAAATGGTGTGATCTTGCCAAATGTCCGTCACGGAAGTCCTCTCAGCCATGATTAATGATGTTTTTTTTGACTGATGGAGTGTGTGAAAATGACTTCTGCGGGTGACAGTTGGGTGTTTTTCAAGCGCTGAAAGTGCTTCAGCGTGCGACTCGCCTCGTTTGGGATGATTGCAACTGGTTTTTACTCCGCAACCAGACGGTTGTTTTGGTTGTCTGGTGTTGGTCTGAAAAGTCTCTGAAGGCGTGTTATCTGTTACTAGCTGACTAGCATCTCTCATTCTACTTCTTCATTCTAAAGGTCGAACAATATGGATATTTTAATATGTCTGATGCTAATTCTATTATTTTGGAAAACAGGGTGGACAAGTAGAAAATGCATAATTTAACTGTAAGATGAAAATACTAATAAATAACCGTTGCGAAAATTAAATACAAATGTTTACTAAACATAATTAGCTAAATCTGTGAAATTAACCTAAATGTATACTTTTAGTGAGCAACCTTTAGTTTCTTTGTTAACATTTTGTCAAATAAAAAGTAATGAAAGTGGAGTTCTGGTGCTGTCAAAATAAAAGTGTTTTCAAATATTATAAGTTAATGCTGATAATAAAAAAAAATGGAAATATTGGCCCACCACAAGTTTATTCCAACGCTACTGAGTGGAAAACATGCAATGCAGCGCCTTTATTTGCTTTAGACCCATTTTTTGGTATTTGATGTCCAAAATAAGTTTTTTTGGTGGCCTTTTTATGGTACGTTTTTTGCAGGTTCAATACAAGTTAAGCACTTGTCGCTTTTCTTTTATTAAAAAAGCACTAACATTAAATGTAATGGCGCCAATTTGTTAAAATACTCACTATTTAAATAGTATACAAGACACAAAATTGTTAATGTGAAGAGTTCATTTGCCAAAACCGATTAAAAAAAAAAATAAAAAATTTATTGTTTTTAATTAATCTCAATCAAACTGCATTTGGGTTATTTTGATTTGGCAAAAAATAACAACAGAAAATAAAAAATAAGGCTAGCTATCACAATTAAACCCAATAAAAACATAACATACTAAAAAACATGATTTTTAAAATAAAAACCAAAATGAATTATGTCTTTGCAAATAAACTCTTCATATGGTTTTAGACAAAACAACGCAATGCCTGAAATTCTAAAATAGCTCCAAAAATAATGAGAATAACATTACATAACACTTATAAAATACAAATTTTAACAGAATAATAACAGAATATAAAGGATTATTTTTAGTGATTATTTAATAGTGATTAATTATAGAATTATAAGCTCCCATTCACTTTCATTGTAAGTGCTTTACTGTAATCCTTTTTTTAATTCATTTTATTATTAGGAAATTAAGGTCACAGTTATTTTTGTGGTAATCAAGCTTCTCTTGAATTGAACCTAGAATATTCCACAACATGCCTTACCCACAGTAAAGCATATATTTATTTATATGAATGTTTATTATGCTTTGATCTTTCTAACTTTACACGCACACCTATAAATGTCGGCCTCTGCCCTGTGTATTGTCCACATCAGAGCGCTTGAAACTTGATAAGATGGGAGGAGGACAGGAGCAGTGGCTGCAGGGGAGTTTTGTGAGGGGATGTTCGGTGTGTGTTGATTGGGGGCTGTGAGGGGGGCGTCTTGCTCGGGGACTGGGGGGATCAGATAGAGAAGGGTGGCTGAGTTGGATTAAGGGGCCCCTGTCCCTCTTCTGAAGATTAATGAGACCCTAAAACTCAGGGCCCCACCTTTGATATTAGAAGAATGACAGACAGTAGAAAAGCAAAGACAATGGAGTGACCGCTGAATAACTGCGGGATGGGGAGTGGATTGCATGGATGAGAGGAAATGATGACAAGAAGAGCAGAGAAAAAGAAGGGGCGTTATATGTTATAGGAATGCAGGAAACACGGGTTTGAAAATTGAGAATATATAAGCCTAAAAGTTTAGGTTTTGATGTACTTGTTGTTTATAGAACAATGTAAGAGTGCTGTTGTTTTTTTTTTAATCTTTCTAAAACAGGGAATTGATAAAAAAAAAAAATGGTATGTAACCTAAATGTGACTTTACTTACTTGAATAGAGATTCATTCTCATTACAACTTGTTGTATTAAAATATATAAAACTGAAATAAACATGAACGAGAACTATGTAGATGTTTAAAAAGACAAAAACACAAAAGGAAAATAAAAACCGGTTCAAAATTAAAAAAAATAATAATAATAGTTGATACTAATATTAGTTGGATAATATCAGCTATCTGCCAATTCAGAAAATATAGTATTTTTGATTGCACAAATCCCAAAATTAAAATTTTTAATAATGTACATTTTATAATGTAGCAATTATTTCTGTTTTAATTTTAGTTTAATTTTGTTAAACTAACGGTTTATAAGTAATAATTTTTTTAATTTTTATTATTTTTTTATGTTAAACATTAAATAGTCATTTGTTGTTTTTGTTTGTTTTTAAAATGTTTTTTTTTTTATGACACTTATGGAATCAAAAAAAGTACCTATTACCATACCAAATATGTAAAAATGGTCATAAGTTTTCAAAAGAAGCATATAGTGTCATGAACGCATCTATTTTAACAATAATGTCGAACACTCTTGCAAAGTCATGGCATTACCGTTTGTTGAATTATTTAACAGGCTCATTTTGTTGCTGTTTAAATGTGTAGGTGGTAACCAAGAAGAGTTTTGAATTCTGCCCAAGAGCATGTGTCGTCCAGTTGAATTTCTCGTTGACGTAGCGAACAGCTGCGATAGAAGTGCTGCTGGGTTTCCTGTAGTCAGCAGGGACGAGTTTATATGTGAGCACGGCCTCTATTGTGTGACTTCATAATAAGTGTGGCATGTCCTGTTTGGAGCGTTTGTCTTGTCACTCTTGAGGCTTGTTACTCTCCTCAAGCATGTTTATGACATCCTGGGTTTGAAGTGGGCTGCTTTTTTCCCACCCGAGCGCCTCCGTCCTTTTATGACCACAGACTACAGATTTATCTATAGGAGAGTCAGGAAGATCCCAGAAAAACTCCTTCCTGATCCCTTTCTCTTTGCGTCAATGTTCACTGTCCCCCAGAGGAACGCAGTCTTGCACTGAGCCCTCGATCCGTTTGTTTTTATGGCTCGGTGGTAAAGCGACGTGGCCCTCCTAAACCAGTAAACATGCTGAAGTCTTAATCAAATGCACTAAATCAAGCATGACACCAAATTCCTTACGCAGCGTTAAATCCAGCTGAATTACGGCCCAGTGGCTTGTAAGATAGTCAAGCTATATAGAATATAATAAATATTGTATTTATTTATGTTCACCAAAATGAGTTTTCTGTGTGAGCCATCATGAAATGAGTTCACTTTGAGTCAGGGCTGCATATACAGTGTTTTTAGAGTTGAGGAGCGGAAGATGGTTGTTGGAGGAAACATGAATATTTTATACAAGAATGGAAAGTGCTTATTACTAAAGAAAAGGAAATATGACTCTTGGACTCTGTTTGTTGTGATTTGGCTGTTGTCAAGTATGTTGTGGATGAACATATTATTATATAGTTAAATATGTACATACTATATATGATAATTAAGGCAAGGCAGGTTTTTATAATAAGTAGTTGCATGTCATATTGTATATTGTGTAAATATATATTCAGTCATAAACCGTAACTACTGTTTTTTATGTATAATCATCTGTTGATATTTTTGGATTTTCTGGACTCTTAAGCACAGTGCAGGGTTATTAGTTAACTAATAATATGAAATGTTTGTTTCTCTCATAAATGTTAACTGAAACTGAGAATTTAAAGTTATTTTATTTCAGTTATTTGCAAAAGAACATTCAAATTTTCACTTGAATTGAATTTTAAGTACTAAAATGGCTAAACCTAAAACTGAAATAAAAATAAACTATAAAGCCTTTTAAAAAAAGAAACAAAAAGACAAGTAGGACTGTGAACATGCACGATTTCTAAATCGCTTTTTGCACGCGCCCTCTTGCCGCAGTATGCTATTTAAACCAATCACAACGCAGCGATTCAAATGCTCCGCTCTCCACCCACAAAGCTGTTGTCAGTTAATGAAGATTTAAAGAAAGAACTCACGGCTAAATTGGACTCTTGTCGTGTCAAACAGTGATAAAACTTTCATTTTTGGGGACGCCGCCATCTTTGATATTACTTCAGTCACGGTTGCTATGGTAACTGGTAAGGAATAAGGGCTTGATTCTCGTTGCATGTTCATACAAACAATTCTGAACTGAAAAAAACTGGAAGAACTGAGTTAAGAGACATGTTGCAGGTCTTTGATGAGGAGCTAATTGTTTTCCTTTGGAAAAATGTTTCAGATTGTGTGTGTGTGTGTGTGTGTGCGTGTGTCAAAATCGTGAATATTGCAATATTGTTCAAGAAAATCGTGACAGCCCTAATGACAAGTAAACTGCTGAAGTTTGGAAATGTTTAAATTGTAATAGTTTCTTGATACAAAATGAACTCGGGCACTATTCAGTTTACTTTAAAAAAAAAAATAATAATAATAAAAAAAAAAATTATATCATTACATTTTTATACACAAATAAACATGTATAAATACTTTTTTGAAAAATTACATGGAATGTGTGATGGCAGCATTTATTTATTTTAAGAAGAAAATATCAAATATTCACAAAAATTTTAGCAAATCTAATGTAACCGTTTGAATGTGTTTATATCAATGAATGAATTAGATTGTTGCATTAGACTTTGCAGTGCTTAAATTTAAACTGTTAATAAATAGAAATTATGTGCAGAAGACTTTTAAAACCAATTAATGTATGTGTGCTTTTTTTGTGAAAAGCAATTTCTTGTTCCTTTTTTTTTTTTTTTTTTTCTTCTCTTTAGACTGGTGTGAAATATGATCAGGCATTGCTGAAACGTTTTTCAGGTTATCTAAACAAAAGATCTAGCCACACAGCATCATCCAGGGTCTTTCGTCGGATGTTAGACCATGCACTTCCTGTATGCCCCCTCACTTCCTCTCTACAGCTGCATTACAGTAAGAATGGCAATCATTGTTTAGGTCAGGGAGTGGAATTTCCTTCACCAGCCCGGTGTCTCGGGGTGCCTTATTGGTTCATTGCAGAAAGCTGTTTCCTACTATAGTTAGGGCAGTGGTCAGATTCACTGGCCTCCTTTTTTTTTCTTCCTTTTTTTTTCAAATGGGGGGGGGGGATGAAATTAGATGGCATGATAAAAAGTAAATTAGTTAGAAATTGCTTCCACTTCCTGTCAGCGGACAGATTAGCTTTGTCTATGAAATTAGAATCTACATGCAAAACAATGACAGCACTGTATTAGTTTATAGCAGTTAAACAACTAGTAAAGTGACTAAAACAGCCACGTTAGTAACGTTTCCGCCGTCTTCTGGATTCAAGACTGTCCTGCTTTTCTATATGTGCTTGTTTTTTAGTAGATAAGTTTCATTTTCTTCTGTATACACATTATTTATAGATCTTTTCAGCATCTATACGTTTCCATACCCTCATGCTTTTATTACCTTAACCTCATCTGACATGTCTCGTTGCCCTTTTCTTGAGACGTATGAAGGGAGACAACATGATATCAATTAGGAGCGCAATGCTTCAGCATTAAGCCGTAGCACAGCTCCCATCAATCAATAATGAAGCCTCTTTAGCGGGAAAAGGCTTCCAATGACTTTTCCATTCTTGAGTTTGAGCTAAATTGGTTTTGCAGTTATGGAGCGTGTCACAAGGTCGCTCTCTAGACGCCGCTGCTCCGCGATTTCCTGTGGACCTGTACCTGAATCTCCAGCTCGGTGACCTAGCGCTAACCTTTCGCTTGAATCTGAGCAGCGATTGTTTGATGAATGAGTAATGTCATTCCCTGCATTAAATAACTACCTTTCAAAGGCAGCTCTTGCTCTGGACTCTCCAGGGGGTGCTGGGCCTTGTCTTGGAGGCCTGGGCTTCTAAATTACACAGGGGGTAAATGAACGCTTTATAGCTGTTTGAGAACAGAGCGTTCTGATCCTGATCGTTCAAGAAGCAGCACACAAACAACTACGAAACAGACATTTGATGTTTGTTTGGAACTAGCGTCTGTATTTCATATTTATGACCATACAGACCACTGAACAAGTGTTTTCTGGACTTAAAATGAGAGATATTGGAATAATATTAATATTTAGCAGTATGTATAAGAGTAACTGGAACAGGGGGTAATCAGGGAGTGTAGTTGGGTAGGTTTAGGGATATTTAAAGTGGGTGGAGTGGTTGCACCTCTGTAAAACCAGTGTATATACATGGTAACTGTATTAAAAAAATGGCAGTTAATCTATTCACAAGTTGTGTTGGGAGCTGGGTCTATACTACACAAGCTATGATGACTTTCACCTTGATATTTTAGCGCGGATG
>JAUCMT010000059.1:10899469-10910542 GCA_032357475.1 Enteromius thamalakanensis
GACGATAATCACTGGAAATCAGGTGTCCCCAACTAAGCAAGCCAGAGGCGACAGCGGCAAGGAACCAAAACCCCATCTATCTATCAAAATGAGCTTGAACCAAATGCAGTGGTGTAGACCTCAAATGATCTGAAAAAATGACCATACAAATGCTTAAATATGACTACGTATATGGCTGCAAAATTGACACAAATCATTGTCGATTATTGCCTTAAAATAGTAATTGCGATTATTAATTACGATTATCACAATTTACGATTAAAAACTGTTTACTAAATATTTGCTGCAAAATCTTCTGGCATATGTCAACACACCTACTGAAAATATTCTAGCCATACAGTGAAATTGACATTTTTTGCTGTTGAAATAAGCACATTTCATTACATTTCAAAATAGGAAGTCATCACACTTTACATAAATCAACTTTTCATGTGGAATAGAATCAAACCAAAACCAGACAGGAAGTGTGTAGAGGAAATGGAGCAAGTTTCCTGGTGTGATTGGGGCAGCTCTGAGTGTCTACTGACAGCGACAAACCTTAGGGACTGTGGTAAATTAATTGCTTATCCGGATGTTTAATACAGGAAACTATGTTCATGTTCAAATATCTTGCTTCATAACTTTCAGTTGGCTCCTGAAAAGTTCCCAATAACGTACCAAATTGCTAATCTCCTAGTGAGCTTTGTGTTTCTGCTGTCACCAATGGCCAATATCTACAATTTTGTATACTGACCCATTTTGGCATAATAACAGCAACAAGATTGTTTAAAATTAAAATTAGCCTTTCTTTTACTAATCTTTGAAGCTTCCTAGGTGTATGTGACTTTAATCTTCCATGCATTAATAAAATGTCCCTCACACGGCTCTGGGGGGTAAATAAAGGCCTCCTGTAGTGAATCCGTGCATTTTTCTAAGATAAATTTCCGTATTTCAATTGTAATAAACACCTTTCTCTCAGAGTCATGAATCATGAAACTAGCTACAAAGTAAATATCATCTTTTTAAACTTTGATTTGAAGCTAAACATTTCAAAATTGATTTAACTACTACGAGAAAAATACTAAGACCAATATAAAAGTATTTCTGGCAAGTATTTTTTTATTTTTTTTTCTCTATTAAATAGCCGATTTAAATATGAAAGCACATGATTAAAGTTATAATTAGGAATCAACAGTGTAGAAAGTGAGTAATTGTACGATCGTGAATAACTTTATGGATGTGATATAGTTACAGTGTACTAAATTTGAAGCGTTTTGTGTCCTCTCCTCAGTCCCAGAGGACGGTCCAGCCTCCATGTTACCAGGTCGCCTCCCCTTAGCACTGGCTCTCGGGCATCAGCAGCAGCTTGCCCGCGCCGCCACCCTGGAGCAGCTGAGGGAGAGACTGGAGACTGGGATGGGCGCTGGAGCGGTGAACCCGGGGGCCGCCGTGCTGGAGGGGCCTGAGAGGAAGATGGCTCGACTGGCGGAGGAGCAGCAGAGGCTACTGCAGCAGGCTTTCCAACAAAACCTGCTGGCCATGGCTTCACAGGTGAACCCCGCCAGCCTGCGGATGAACACCAACACAAACACCCGTGGTGAGTACCAGGACGTTTTCATTCAAAACATGATTTAGAAAGCGAGACGTGTGCCAGTGACATTCGGATTGTGTTTTCAGAGGAAAAACAGGACCTGTCCCTCAGCATTTCTTCTAACGGCTCTGCTAGCATTACTGTGTCTGTGGAGGTCAACGGGATTATTTACTCAGGTGTGTATTATTGTGTTTGTGCACGTGTGGGATTGTCCAATATTGTCTAACGTACTTGACCTCAGGTTACTCCAAGACCACCTTTCCATTTCTTTCAAACCATTCTATTCTTAAAGGAAATGTTGGCTCTGCACTTGCTCTGCAAAAAAAAATTCTACAAAAAAACACATTTTTAAAATGTTGTTTAAACTGTATGCTAGCTCCATTTATGTATGAAGTATTTCAATACTGCTAAACTTATGTTTTATGTATCTATAGTTATATACTTAAGCTGCAATGGAATATATATATATATAAATATATAAATATATATAATTTTTTTAATATATATATATTTCTGTATATATATTTTTTTTCTCCAACAATGCTAAACTTAAGTTTTTATATATATGACAAATGAAAACTTAGGTTTAGCATTAAAATAAATATATGTATATATATGCCATTGCAGCCTAAATGTTTGTGAAATACATTTAATGTTAAATCAAATAAAATACTTTTCTAAAGCTTCTATTTGTAAAGTCAATTAACACAATGGCTTTAAATAATCTTGTGTGGGTAATTTCATAGCCAAATGTGATGTGTGATTAATTAGATTAATTAATCAACACATCATGTAATTTATTTAGATTATTTAGATTAAAGATTGACAACCCATATTTATATAATTCATTTGTTCGTAATGATTTTTTTTTTTTTTTTTTGACGATCCACAGTATTTAAGAACAGCACAAAAAGCATCCAATAAACCTAACATTAACCCTAAAAGTATTATATTATAATACTAATAAATAAAACAGTTTTTTAAAGCTCATTATACATTATACTACATATCTGAAGCAGTAGAGTAAAATTCAAAATCTTAAAATTCTGGAATTTAAGCAAAATGGAATTTATTGCATTTAATTTCTGCTCTAGTTTTCTAATATAGCAATTTAACAATGAAACTATGAATATGGTTTGCTCTGTGACCAATTGCAATGAGAATATTATTAATATTGTAATATTGTGGGATACAACTTTTTTTAAATACTGTTTTCCATGTTAAAGGTGTGCTTTGCGATGTTGCAGTTTTTTAGCTCGATTTAATTTGATCTCAAACCGTATGTTCATGCGCGCGTTAAAACCCACCTCTTCTTGCCGATTGTTTGGCCGAAGTTTATTTTTGTTGTGATGAACATCCTGTGCCCATAGTGTTTTTTTTTTCGGTATTGCAGCCTCTGTGTTGTCTTTCGAGACCAGGTTTTTCCCAATGTATTCATAGGGCAGACAGCAAGGCGGTCAAGGGGTGATGCATACGGTTTAAGATAAAAATGAAATCCAGCTAAAATCCTGCAACATCGCATAGAGCACCTTTTATATATCTTAAAATGTAATTGATTCTTGCGATGACAAATGCAATTTCAGCATCAAAGATCCTTCAGAATTCTTTTTTTAATAACTTGTATTCAGCAAGTTTTACTATAATATTTCAGTGTTGTTAATATTTTTAATACCGTTTTACAGGATCCTTGTATGCTCAGAAGTCTGGAGTTGTTCCCTCTGCTGTCACAGCCATGTTCCCGGGCCAGCCCTCCACTCTCAGCCCCGGTATCCCCTCTTCCTCCTCCTCTTCCTCCTCTAAGGGCCCTGACTCCGTGGAGCCGGCCACAGGAGTGTCACCCTAACGGCCAGCAGCTCCCTGAACCTAACATCCAGTCAGTCCAACCCAAACCACAGTCTTTCCTCGGAGCGGCGGGATCCGTTCTGCCCTCTAGAGGCGACACAGCAAATCCCTCACAGCTGTGTTTTCCTTCCAGTGAAGGGAGGACCACACGCGCACACTTTTTACAAACTCATCAGCTGTTGAAGCTCATCACGGACCCCACCTGCTCTTTTCTACAAGATGTTTTCTCAGGACTGAGAAGGTTTTTAGAGATGTTTGATTCAACAGAATACCTCAGCTGTCTTAATCTCAGTGCTATCGTGAGCGTAAACACTTCGGCGATCGTGTAATCATGCCTTTTCCGCACCCGCAGTCATTCACTCACAGAGATGTGCGAAGCAATCGTGGCACGATCAAATCTACTTCTGCCAAAAGTCACATTTGTGAGGTTGTCGTTGACGCTTCTTCCTTTTTTCCCCCCCTTCTTTTTTTGCTGTCTATTAATTATCTTATTTAAAGTTTGCTGAATTTACCTCATCTGCAGTGAATTTAAAGACTCAGGATCGTTTATGATACTGCTGTGTTGCTCTTTGTCCAATCTGATGGATTTTAAAACATGCTACAATCCCCATCAAGTGTTGCAAAGTTGGTTTGGTGAGAAAAGGGGGTCACAGATCTTTTTCCTTTTTTAAAAAAAAAAAAAATTATTTACTTGATTTTATTGTTTTCTATTTCCGTTGTTTTTTAGCTTCTAGATACAGAAATATGAATATGATTTGAAAAGAGTTTTGAGTTTGAAACCGCATTTTACACCGCTGAGAGGTTTTGGTTTTTTTGTTCTTATTTAGACATATTTACAGGCAACAGTTTGGTTGAAAGATTTTTCTCTACCTCAGACACAAGACAATGTATGGTTGAAAGGAAATTGTGGACACGCACAGTTTGTGTCGCACGTCAATCATTTCTGTGCGTTGGACGATCATGTACGGGCTCGTAAATATAAGAGCCTTGATTAATGTACTATTCTTCTACTCTGCTGCGCATACGAGTTCTTTAAAACAAACCAGGTCATGGAAAAGCAGGATAGCATTCAAATCAAAGAAAGATTGGATGTTTTTCTTTTATTTTGTATTTTTAATTGTTGAACTTCAGACCTCACGTATCTTTCCATATTGGAAAGCGAGTTTCTCAGGAATTTCTTTCTTTTTTTCTTCATAAAATATTAACTTCAGAACCTAGATGCAGTCTCGCTCCTGAAACGATGACACTAGACGTAACTCGGTCAGTGTGGGACTGAAATAGCTACCTCAGTCAGGATTTACCTCGGATGTAGTTCAACTGCCTGCAGTACGTCACTGAAGTACTGCTGTCTTTTAATGCAAAAAGTCTCAGGTAATGAATTGGCAGTGAAAGGCAGAACGACGTTAATTCATGTGCGAGATGAGATTATTGTTTGAAGAGTTAGATGCAGTGTCTCATATCCATCAAGTATTGATTATCGCATGTCAAACGGTCTTCCTGTACTTCCAATACACTTCCAGTAGCAATCGAGGCTTGTTGGCTGGTCGTGTTCACGTACTCGTGCTGATTTAGCCTCGTCAGCAATTAGCTTTACATTTTAGCTGTTGAGAATCCTGCATTTGCTTGACCCTGGGACCTGCTGGGATACAGACACTTTTAATTTCTTCTGTTTTAATTTCTATATTCTTCAGATAACGGCATAGCTGAAAACCAAAGACCATGTGTTTGTTATCCTCTTTGATGACCTCACTGTATAAACACATGCAACTTTACACAATGAAATTAAAGTCTGATCTGATGCAAGATTTCGTTTTGTGTTTTTCTTAATCGGTGTGTGAAAAAACTTTTTTGATTTAACCTTAAAGTGGATTGTATTCCTTCATCATGGTCAAATTTGTTTTGTTGTTCTAATTGTAACATTTACCCTAATTATTATTTTTTTGGTTATACAGTAAATTTACTGTTTACTGAGATACAAGCAAATATTATAAATGTTTAATCTTTTATATTTATATATATATACGCGCACACACACACACACACGTATATATGTGTGTTTGTGTATATAGATGTATAGATATAGATATATATAGCCATTTATATGGATACACCTTAATAAAATGGGAATGTTTGGTGATATTAACTTCCTGTTTGTGGCACATTAGTATATGTAAATGGGGAAACTTTTCTGGATGGCTAGTGACCTTGGTGGCTATTTTAAGGTGTATCCATATAAATGGCCCATTTTCATGAACAAAAAATTGTTGGTTATTTCTATCTTTTGCAGTAGCATGTCAGTTGGAAATATCAGTTTACATTTCCAAACATTAGAAGAACTGTGGAAACGTCTACAAGATGAAGAAAAGAAAAAAAACTGCAAAAGCTACAGTACTGTTCAAAGTTTTAGAGACTAATGTAAAGATGCTGTAAAATCAGGATGCTTTCAAAAATAATGCCATAAATAGATTGAATTTATCAATTAACTTCTATTAACTAAATCAAATAAATATATTGGGCATTACAGCTTTTGGTAAAACCGCTTCGGTTCCCAGCTACACTTGCCCATAGTTTTTCTGGTAGCTTTTTTTTCTTCATCTTGGAGATGTTGCCACAGTTCTTCTGGACTGAGTCTGTCTCAGTTTGTTCTGTTTCTTCATGTCATTCCAGACAGACTGGATGATGATCAGATCAGATCTCTGTGCACAGGCTGTTGTCAGACAGTAATCTCACTGCATTATTACAATTAATGACAAAAATAACGTTTGGAAATGTAAACTAATATTTCCAACTTACACTCTACTGAAAAAGATAGAAATAACCCACTTAAAACCTTTTTTTGTTGGTGAAAATACTAGTGGCCTAAGACTTTTGCACTGTACTGTGTGTATATATATATATATATATATATATATATATTTATTTTTTTTTTGCAATATCGGGGGTCTTGTGATGTGACACAACGGGTGGTTTTGGCTGTATGTGTTTAAAAGTTGACAGTTTTCATCTCATTTCTCAATACTTGAAATAATAAAAGAAATAAAACTTACATTTTAAAACAGACATAGAAAATAATTAAAAATTTATATAATTTCAACAAAAAAAAATGCAGTTCATGTCTTAAAACACCAAGAGGCAGTACAAACATTTGCTTTCAAAATCCCAGTTATGTCTGCACCTTAATCTAATTTAATCTGATTTTGTAAATCTGCCTATAATTATTAAAGTGTTTGATTAGTGGAAGTGTGTGTAATATAGAAATGCATGCTTATTTACTTCTGCTTAAAACAGCAATTCACATTAACAGACTAGACATTCTGAATACGTGCCGAACTCGCAGTGGATGTGACAGATGCTGTTTAGTGGGGGTGGTGGAATGGGATTGCACTGTTGATGCCCTTTTAATAGGCACAGTGTGGGACACATGGCATAGTTGTCCTTGACCTGTCACTAGTATAGTGTCTCTCCTCGCCCTCTATGGCGTGTCCCGCCCCTGTCCTGAGCAGGACCACCCTCTAAACTCATCTCGGTCTCTCACTAAGGGAGTCAGTGGAGAGGATTACTACCCTGAATATAATCAAAAGACAGATAGTAGGAGAGGAAAAACCACAAGAGGAGAATCAATGGGATTTTGTTTAGAGTCAATGACGATTTGGATTTAAAATATAGATAAATTCTCTGGACAACTAGATGGATGGTATTACACAACTGGTCTTGCTGCTTTGCTTTGGGAAACTGGTTGAGGTTAAGCATTTTGATGAAAGAAACCAGTTTTGACTTATAGGTAAGAAAGCACACAAGTGTCCAGTGTACAGATGAAAGATCCTGCTTCGACTAGTAAAGTTCAACTTCACCGTTCTGAAGTTACCTCTTTGGATATACATGATGTTACTTCAGAAGGTAAAGATGAAGTGAGAGCTGTGGTGTTCCTTGGACAACATGCCCACTGAGGAGGAGGAGGACTCTGGACAACCTGTGTGGCAGTCCGTCCTGCTGTTTGGCTGCAAGGGAATGATCGAGGGAATTATTGTCCTGTTGTTTCTCTGGCTGCTGGTGCAGGTGCTCTTCACAAAACAGCATGAAGGTATGGTAAGCGACATGCATGCTTGATACGTGTTTGTCAGGCAAGCAGTAGACAAGTTGTCCATTCAGTCTGAGATTTCAGATGCAGTACATGTGTGTTTTTTACTATTCTGTTACACTGACTTTCTACGGATTAAATTGTTTCCTTTGTTTGCGGATTACGATTTAACAGTTGTTCCGACAGTTGGAATGATGGTTACAGATTAAAATGCTGTTCTAACCCTCTTCTGTCTCTTCAGTGCACTTGCAGATTCTGCTGAGTGTAGGTTTGGTGGTCCTGTGTTTTTCCCTTGTCCTGGGCTGCATCATTTGTTGGGTAAAGACCAAACATAAACCACCCAAAGGCAAAAAGGCTGTGAGGACACCCCCTCCTCCTGATTCTGTGGATCATGTGACTTTGAGTCCTGCTACTCTATCTGAAACCACATTTACCAAATTGCAGTGCGAGGAGCCAGAAGGAGATATTCAAGACTATCCATCTGCTTTCGAGAGCTCTACACCATCAGATGATGAGTTGACTGCTGTCTCTGAGGTTAAAAAGTCATGTTTCCAAATGAGACGGCTTAGTTCACAATCAGTCTCCATCAAGCCCATGGACAGTGGGCGCTCCTCTCTCCCCTCTTTCCCAAGACTAAGTCTTCTCACAAAGACCCGGAAGGTTCTGGAACGACACTGCACTGTGGCTGGAGATAGTTACTTGTTTAGCGAACACAGAAGAATGACATTTCCCAACCTACGATCACCCTGTGCCCTTTCTCCACTTCAAACCCAAGGTCTACTACAGGACGAACCATTACTTCCTAACTACGGTTCAAATTCTTCCAGTAAGACTACAGATCCCTTCTTGCACTTTACCCTGACCTTCTCTTCAACACAGAATACACTCACTGTATCCATAGTGGGTATAACCGGAGCAGTCCTTTGTCTAGAAGAAGTGACTGTCCAGGCCAAGCTGCCTCCACTTTGCCCTGGACCTCTGGATATATCTACCCAGGATTACAACCTTAGCTCTGGACTCAATAAAAAGAATTTGGTTATCAATGTTGGATCTCTACAGGCACTTAAGGGTTGCATGCTCAGACTGGCTATCTCCATGCAGGGTAATTCAAAGTCATCCTTATTTCAGGAGCTGGAAGTTTGCTGTGGTAGTCTGGACTGGACAGCAGACAGGCCTGTAAACTTCGTTAGAGAACTAAGGCAAGTCGTGGACAACTCCAAGGACAATTCATAGCTCCTGCTATGAATATAGTTTTTAACATTAACCCAAACACTTCAAAGACCTACACCTTGTGTTCTCTTTCAAAGAACAAGAGTGGTTCATTTTTTTATTTTACCAGCTGAACTTTAATTGGATATGGACATGGATGTCCCTCCCAGGAATACAGCCTCCCATGAATCAGAAAGAGGTCACAAGGTCTTTAGTCAGCTCTTCATCTTGTTGCAGTACTAGACTGTGGTTCATTGGCTGAAATTCCTCAGCCTAAAAGCACACAATCTTGCCAACCTGACTCCAGGTGAGATTACAATAAACTGTTCTAACCCTTTCCCAAATGGTACCCTTGTCCTAATATCAGTTGGGCTAATAGCTGTACAAGTTTATTGATCATATTGACCGCTCTGAAGTCCACAACAATAGAATTCTCAAAAGGGGCATTGAGAGCATTTAAAAACATCATTCTGAACCCTAAAACGGGGGTTCATCAAACCCTAGAGGGCTTAGCTTTAACCCCAACTAAATACTTCCAAAAAGTCAAAGTATTAAGAACTACTTTCAAATGGCAACATGGGGTTAAAACTGGGATTGATCCTAAAGTCCAAAAAGGGGAATGCTGTGAAAGAGTCTTCTCTCTGGAGAGTCTTCCCTAAAATTATAAACCGGATACCTTACTACTGGGGTAGCCAACCCTGTAACAGACCAGCTGGTAAGTGCCGTGCAAGTAAACCTCACTCCCTGAAACTGAAGAACCACACTAGAGGCTGTGGTCTTTAGCATCCTTGTCAGTTTGCCTGCCTCCCATGCCAGCACCTTGGTTTGGTTAAACTGGAGGGGTTAAAAAATAACAGGCAGATGTGATTGAACAGGGTTAAAACTAAAATCTGCAGAAGGTAGTCCTACAGGAGCTGGATTGGTTACCACTTCCCAGACTGACAATCATTTTCTGCCCTAAATGGGTTCAGAAGCATGCTATTACTCAGATGGGTGTTAACAAGCTAGTATATACAGGTACCATGCACTTTAACCTAGGCCATACTGATGCGGACTTCAGAGTAGACTTCGACCTGGTGTTTTTGTCAATCAAATCACCCAAATGTGTACTTGGAAGAGGACTGTTAGAATTGAGGATGGCATTTAGGATAGATCAATAAATTGGCAAAATTACATTTCTGTAATCAAATAGAGCCAAAAAGATATCAAGGTGAACATATCTGTCTTTCATGACTTGACGTGGCATGGATTTACCGTGTGATTAGAGATTGGAGGTTATGCTTAACGTCCATCTTTCAAAAACCTGAATTCCTCTTCCTTTTTTAAAACCTATGCAACTAAATTCCACATAAAAAAAATTACACAAAGCTTAAAATGTCAAGAGTTGCATATTGTTCAAGTATTATGTGAAATAGTTCCCAGAAAACAGTTTAATGTCCTGAAAGTGCAGGAAAGCGTATTGCACCACAAATCCCTCCTATCAAATAAGTGGATACCTTTATCATGATACAACATCACGTCTGCCATATGCATACGACATGACTGTTATGTAAAAGCAAGAGGATTTATCCATCATAAACTAAGCCTAAATGTTTGCTTTTAATGTTCGGGATTAAACGCTTGTCTTACGAGAGCCAAGATCCACAGGAGATCAGCCTTTTTAATGACATTGTAGTGTAATCCCCCTCCCTCTTCAATCCTTCAGACAGCAGTCCGATCCCTTTCATTTCAGACCTGCTCAAACCTCAGCAATGGGGGGTCATGGCCATGTTCTGAGGATTTATCTGAAGCTAATACACATCAAATCTCAATGGTCTTACATGTGTTGTACAACTACATTTTAACACTGGTTTTGATATCAAAGTATAGAGAATCATGGATGCTTTTAATAGACTACATGTTGCTAAATTGGCAGTTTTTTTTATTTACAATATAAATATTATTGAATATTTTGTCTATTTCTTTTGGCAGAGATGCCCCTGCTCATTGTCACTTAGTGACACGGGTTCCTGTTGGTTTTGAGGCCAATGAAGAGGGATAGATTCATTGTGACAGCACAAGTCAAACAGAAAGTGCAACATCACGTTTTCAACGTGAAAAGCTAACAAGACTCAGATCTGACCCAACCACAGACAGATACCTTTATTATACTGCCATTCTGTATCCCATGTTAGAAGACATTTTTAATGGAATATCTATAACTAAATAATATAATTAATTATTATACAGATGTATGTATTAGTAAAATCACTTATCCCTAAAAAAAACTCTAAACTCAAACTGGAATTGAAGAAAAGTAAGGGTGCTTTCACATCTGTGGTTCGGTTCATTTGGTCCGGACCAAGGGCAACAAATGATACATTGTAGCATTTTT
>JAUCMT010000059.1:10924871-10938806 GCA_032357475.1 Enteromius thamalakanensis
AAATCGATTTTGAATCGAATCGTGGCCTCAAGAATCAGAATCGAATTGAATCGTGAGATGGTAAAAGATTCCCACCCATAGGTCTTATTGCATGTTTTTGAAGATTTGGTGTATGATTCTGGAGTTTATGTTTTTTAGAAATAGTTTGACAAGTAAAAGTTGTGTGTTACCAGTTGAAAAAACTGTAAATGTTACAGGCACATGCACATATTGTCACTCCAAATCAAAAGCCAAAATCACAAGGTCTTACACTGGCGTGGAAGTTGAGAGAGAAAGGCCTTGTCTTTGGCCTCCCCTTCTTCCTCCTGACCTTCTTCCTTTTTCTGTTCTTCTTCCTCCACAATAAAATCCTTCAGACTGTCACTACTATCAGCATTTTTTTCTTCCTCGCTGCTGTTTAGAGGACTTCCCTTCTCTTCAACGCTAGATTCATCATCAGAGTCATCCGCTTTACTTTGCTCTTCAACTTTGTCCTCTTTGATCTTTTCGCTCTCCTCTTCCTCCTCTTCTTCTTCTGAACCCTGTAGAAAACAACAAATAAACAAGGTTTCCAGTTATTAAACAATATTTTTTCTGTCAATATTACTTACTGTAACATGATTTAGTTTCACCTAAAAACCTTTAAAAGAAGGTTCTCCAAACTTAGTACTGGAGGGGTAGTGTTCTGCAGAATTTATCTCCAACTTGGTTCAACACACCTGCTGGGAAGTTTCTAATATGCTTAATAAGACCTCGATTAGCTGATTCAGGTGTGTATAAATAGGGTTGGAGCTGAACTCTGCATCTCCTAAGCTCCATCCCCTTAGGATACAAGGAAAGGAGGCAAGGATAAGACGCGAGAACGGAGGAATTGAATCAAGTGAAATTATATATCCTCACTCTCTTTACCGTCACTTCAAAGCATCATCAATTAACGACTGCACCACTGGATTTAACTTGCATAAACTGTGCTGAAAAGCACACGTTATACATATAAATTAAAGGCATTGTCTAAACAACCCACATTTAGCTAATACTCACATATGTATGTTTTTGTACCTTCTGCCATGGTTAGCACTTTGTGCAGATGTGAAGGGGTTGGAGAATTTATATGTATGTCACGTTTAGTTGACAAAACACCTCTGCATAGGATACACCCGTGTTTCTTCACTTATGACTTCTTGATCCTCAGGGCGCAATTAGAAAATTGAGATGTCCTATAAGATGGCTGAGCTTGATCTGGGGCCTGTTCCATAAAACAAGTTTACCAAATTAGCCAGGCTTATGGCAGATAGTCTGACTTATTTTAATACAAATGCACTGGCAATAAGTCAGACTTACTGAAATAACCCTGGCTTATACTCTAATCTTGGTTTATGGAACAGGCCCCAGGTGCCCTAGCTGGACGAAGGGACAAGCCGAAAGAGAAAAACAAACTTTTCCATTTGGATCGATATCTGCCAATTTCGCAGATATCTAATGTCCATCACAGGTCTGCCCAAATTCCGTTCCATAGCTGCTAGCTTCTCCAAGATGTTTTCCATTTTAGCGGTCCATAGCCACAGTCTGAGTGCTAACAGCTAGCATGTGCTTGTTCACCGTTTCAATCCAGCCGGCCAGCTTGTTGGGGATTAGACTTGTCGCTTTTAAAATCTGTCGAAATCTTAGAGCCCCACTTAATCCAATCAGTAGAATCCCTGTTATCATAGTTCCAGATATCTTCAATATCCTCCAGAGACAGTGCTGCCAGGCACACGACGTGCCACTGTCCCACCCGTCCATCATGTATTCAGCTTCAAACGTCCCCGCAGGACAAGTGGGTTCCCCCGAGCCCAGGCTTCTCGTCGAGAAGATGGTGTCAATTGTGTTCAGAGACCAGCTGATCAAATCCATAATTCCTTTTTGTTTTTGAAGAGCAAGGCAGGAGAGTCTTCAGAGATAGAACTCACAAGACAAGAGGAGCAAGCAGGGAAAGATAAGGGAGGGAGAGGAGAAAGATGCGACCGCCTTCGCCAAGAGCCAAACGAGAAAATTTAAATAAGTCATATATTATGTATATATAAGAACAAACATATGCGTTTATATATTCATGAAAAAAATCTGTTAAATATGTTTATAATATAAATATATGCATGTAAATATTTTCTAAATATTTACTATTTGTCTAATAGTTCATGTCTTTACATATATACTGTACATATAAGATGGATTGGCAGTCAAGAATTTACATATTCATATAACCAAGGGCCTGTTCCATAAAACAAGTTTACCAAATAAGCCAGGCTTATGGCAGATAGTCTGACTTATTTAAATAATAATTAACTGGCAATAAGTCAGACTAACCACAATAAGCCTGGCTTATTTGGTAAACTTGTTTTATGGAACAGGCCCCTGATGCTTTAATGTTTTAGAAGAACATCTGTTGTGAGTTAGGTCTTATAAGTTATATTTTATGCATAAATCCTATGGTTATGTATTATGGGAATATCAGTGTATATCGTCTTGTAGTCCTGCATACCAAATGTATATCTGTCAGCATAATTTTAGGACAACTGGGAGTTTTCTATATCATTATATATCTTTGGGTTAGTATGGTTAAAAATCTGCCCAACTTTTTTAAACAGTTTTTTTAAAGGTTGCTAAGAGTTTCCCATAATATTTTCAAGATTAACCAAGGGGACACTGTTATTATTTACCCCTATATCAATTTAGACATTTCTAATTAATTTATTAATAACTGACGTTTGATTTAGTTAATTTCAGTATTATTTTATTACTATTTAAATTTTAATATAGTATGCATTGGTATTTTTGTTGTTATAGGTTTATTTTATCCCAGAAAAAAAGTTTTAGTTAACAATAACAACACTGGTTAATTCACCAAGTAATGACTTTATATCACAAATGAACCCCCATAAACAGGACTGATTTGTGCAAAAAATACCCTGAGAGGTGATGTCTGCACAGCCTCTTAACAGTATCGTCCTCAGCTGTAGGCAGTGGATTTGTTGAAGCGCAGAGTCTGACACCTTGCAGTTTTGCAGATCCAGTGTGTGAGTTCCGTTGTGCACGAGCTTGAAACATAAACACGCACGTGATTCACGAGCACAATATAAAATCACCACCAATGTGATTTTGACGGGGGCGCGTTACCTGGCTGATGTTGGAGTCGGTGACCGTGCCGTAAGACATCATGATTCGCAATAATCGGTCTTTAACTGCAGCAGGCAACATCCGGATCTCCTCATACCTCTCAGCGCGCTGAGCAACGCTAAAAGCGCACCTGCGTGGGGAGAAAACACCCAAAGATCTGGAATTCATGAACAGAATTAATTTTCACTAGTGTTAACGCTAAATAAAAAATGATGTTACTCACAAGCTCATAAGAGAATCTATGGTTGCCATGAGTTGGTCGTTTTCACTGCCGTCTATACACCTTTATATGACTTACTGAGTAGATATGAGTTGTAATGTTCGCTCATTGTGTTTTCTTATGTAATCACATCGCTAGCTTCTTCGTTGTCACATTGTTTTGTTTTTCTGTCCTTCGCGAGTATCATAGTGGGCGGGACTGAGTTGTAGTGTTACGTCATTCGTAAGCGACACACATAAACGTTCCAGATTCCAGTTTTAAATTGGTTTATTTTTAGGCATTCTTTTTACGCGTCTTTTCTATTTTGAATACGTCTGTGGTTTGATTGTCTGTTTTTGCTGTAAAACCCCAGAGCCTACAAATAAATATCGTATTAGTCTAACATTTACTATTTTGTAATGTGGCGTCTGTGAATCTTTCTAGCCCATTACCAAAGGTGTTTTTTTTTTAATAATTAAGTATACACATCTTAACACACAAGTTCTCATAGATTGCTAGCATTAAAATTTGTTCACTTGTTTAATTGCTGACCTTGGTGAATCATGCTGTGGCAGACCTTAAAATAAAGAAGAAACAGGAGCAAAATTAAATATATTTGTTATCAAATGTTTATTAAAAAGGTCTTATAAAATCGTACAAAAATAGATTGTCAGTTTTTTCACAAACCTGTGGAATCCAAATAAAAACAATATACATAAAAAAAATAAAAAAAAAGTACTTTATATATAAAACTGGAACACAAAAATGAATAGCAGCTGTTGATCTGAGTGCAAATTGTGCATTTATAATATAAAACAGATAATCAGGTTCATGTAAACAGTAAAAACCTATTTAAACACTTGCAGTCTAAACCTGTGAGCAATAAACAGGAAGTAAACACATGACAAAATAAGCCTATTTGCTTTTATTTTAATCAAAAATCAAGTTCTTTAACTGGAAATCAAGTTCTGCTTGGAAACAATGTCCTTCTTTTCTTGATATTTCTTTCTGAACTCTTGAAAGAGGCTACATGAACCTGAGACGTCAGTGTCCTGAATGGGTTCAGTGCACTTTTTCTTTAAGGGACTGAAACTCCAGACACCTACAGAGAGTCAAGCACAAAGCCATTTTAAATGAATGTTAAAATTTAGTTCATTACTCATAATTCAAAAGTGGTGCATTTACTTTATAGGAGGCTAATACAAATGCTACTTTTCAAATCGACAAAATGAATCTTGTGACAAGTACCTTGGGTTGGAGCATGGCTAGTTTCCACCCTTTCAGTTTTTTCTTCTGGGCCAGATCTCTCTTAAAAAAAAAACATTTTATTTATAAGCATATATTAGGTACAGCATAAATAATAATAATAATAATAATAATAATATACATTTATTAAGTTACCATTTTGGATTATCTGTGATGAGTCGGCTTGAAGATCAGCTCCATCTTCTAAGTTAAAGGTTTCTGGCAATACTTTGAACTCCAAGCCAGGACCCTTATCCAACGGCATCAAAGCAGGGTTCCCCAACTCATATTTACTTTTCTTCACATTCTCAGGTGAATGCAATAATTTGGATGGCACAGCCTTCCCTCTAACGATATATTTATTCATTGATATTTGTTGCGTTGTATTCTTATGCAATCTCTTTCGCTTATTTCCTTCAGCCAAATGGACTTCACTCTTCACATTACTACTTTGACTGAGCAGTTGTCTGAATGAGTTAGATGAAAGTCCATTTCTGCGGAGTCTAGAAAGGGGATGCGAGGGCAAGGATTCACGCTGAACTGGATTTGGCAAAGATGCTCTTTGTATTCGCTTTCTCCTGTCAGCAGCATCTTCATCTTCTGATTCCACACATTTTCGCTTTGGCTCTCTCTTGTTTTTATCCTTCAGATGAGAGCTTATAGTTACTTGAAGAGTTTTTGGGGGTTCTTCAAAACTTAATGTCTCTTTGCATCTTTTAGTTAGCTTTAGTTGCCTTCTTTTTTCAGAAGACGACCCAAACAGTGCAAGACATACTGTGTTGGTCTTCTCAAAATCAGGAGTTGGGGCGTCTTGCTCAATCTCATTCATAGGAGTCATATTTGTTGCACATTCTGTGGGTGATTCATTTCCTTTCTGCACTGAAGTTTCAGTCTCTGCCTTAGAGACCTCTTCAGAACTTGGCATGTCCTTCACAACTGTGGTCTTATCTGTACTAGGATTGTGCAGCAAAGGGTTTTCATGCTCAGAATCAAACGTGGTTCCAGGATCATCTGTTCTTTCAAGAGCAGCATCATCTATTGCCACATGTTTGCATTTACCTGGACTGTCTCTTTCAGCCTGCACTTCTAAACTTGTGCCGTGGGCCTCGATTTTAGTCTCCTCTTTTAACTCAGCTTTTATCTGGCACATGCACAATGAGCCATTTCCATATTCTAAAGTTTGAAACCATTTAGCAAGACAACAGTAAGAGTTCAACGATTCCCCACCAGAACTTGGATATTTCTTCTCTTCTGACTTCACATTTTCTAGGAGCACTTCTTTTTCCGACTTGAGCTCCAGATCTTGAACTTTCACCTGGTCCTCCGTGGAATCGTGAACTTTAGTGTCATTCTGCAAGTTCATCTCTTCGGTCTCGCCAGCAAACCATAGCTGAGCCATTTCATGTGGGAGAACATTGATCTTAACAGAGACTAAGCCATCAGTAGTCGCGGTCTCCTCTTCACTGTTGTTGCCAGGAAGTTCTTCATTAGTTTTCAGATCAGTCTCGCAGCTCTTGCTCTCATCTGTGAGCATAAAGTCAATTTCAGGCATTTCTTCAATGGATTGGTTTTGCACTTGTATGGATTCTTTAGTCACAGGATCAAGTTTTGGTGGACTTACACAAATACTTAGGCTTGCTGATCCTTCATTCAACACTGGACTTCTGGCTCCATCAGTCCCTTTCAACCTGTTTGTCTGTTTTTTTGTTAATACAGTGTCTGTGGGGGAAATTAAACAGGCCTTTGGCTTTATCTCTGGTAGTACAGTAATCTCTTTATCTTCCATAATGTGATCTGCAAAGTATTGCATAGCCACTTCATGAGGGAGAACATTAATCTTAATACAAACTGAAGTGTCCAACCCACCAGTCTCCTCTTCATTTGTTTCCACAGGAAATTCTTGGTAAGGTTTTGGATCAGTGTCACATCTCACACTATTATCTGTGGCTAGACAGTCGATTTCCGGCATTTCTTCATCGGGTTGCACTTGATATGGTTCTGCAAGCACAGGTTGAAGTGTTGGTGGACTTGCGTTGCCAGCTGGGTTGTCTGATCCATCAGCAAACACTGGACTTTTGGCTCCATTACAATAATGCTCATCAAGCCTTGAGGTTGCAGTTGAGGTTTGATGCTTGTTTTTGAAAATGCCATGTTTGCCAGTTTGGTGTTGATGTTTTTCTACTGCCCTAGCCAGATCAGTCTTGGGGTTCACTGGACATACTTCCTTGGATTGACAAACTGGTGATGCAGCAGTGTCATTCTCTTGCGCTAATGGACCCTCAAACCATTTCTTAGCCACTTTGTGAGGAAGAACCTTAATCTTAATAGAAGGTGAAGCATCCATCTCGACAAACTTCTCATTATCTTGTACAGAAGGTTCTCGACATTCATTCGTCATGGATTCATTTTGCGCTTGGCTTAATAGAACAATCTCCTGGTTTTCAACCCCAGGACTATGCATCGATGCTTTGAATGTGCCGTCACTTTGGCAAGACGATTCATCTATCAACATGGGACTTTGGGCTCCAACACTCTTACCTAAACTGTTGTCCAGTATAAATGATTTTTTATGCTTTTTCAAACCACCATGTTTTTCAAATGATTTTTTATACTTCAATAAAACATTTCGTCTTTCCAGTGTCCTCACCAGATTTCTCATGCTCTTCAGTGGATTAACCGCTTTTTTTTGTTCATTGAGCTTTAGAGAGACATTATCAATCAATGGTGGAGCCGGAGCATTCGAGGGAGCAGATTCTTCATAAATCTCCTTATAGATATTTTTGTTCAAAGAGATTCGTTTTTCTTGTTGTACTTTGTCTGCAATCTGATTACATTCAGCTGAAGATGATTTATAATGGGCTGATATTAATGATCGAACTCTAGATGCTGAATATTTAGCAGTCTCCACTAGCTTCTGCTTGTCAATACTTTTTTCTGTTAATCCGGTGTCAAGTTCTTGGGGTGTGTTCAACAAAGTTGCCTTATGCTTGTCTGGTAATGCAGCAGTGACTAGATGTCCTTTCACATCATTAGCAAAGCATGGTCTAGCCATTTCATGAGGGACAACAGTCATCTCAGTGGCTGAAGCATCCATCTGGTCAGTTACAACTTTATTTATGTGCACAGGAGGTTCTTGACTAGGTTTTGGCATGGTCCCACATTGGTCGCCATTAAGCATTTTTTGACTGGACCCAACTTGAGAAGATGACACAATCTCATGTTGTTCTGCAACCACGTGAAAGAGGTTTGGTGAGTTTGTATAGGCACTTTGACTAGTTGATTTGGGCGTCTTGGTTCCAAATTGGTTATCCAAACGTGACTTTCCAGCCAGGACACCTGGTTCATCCAGATCCACCATGGCCTCCAAAGAATTTGTAATAATAGTTTGACTGTTGTTTACTTGACAATTATACTTTGGTGAGCAGTTGATGTTAGTCACAGGTAGAGATTGTCCATTAAATGAAACCGGCTCGTTTTCATGTATACTCTTATTGCTTGATGTTGGATTGTCTTCTGGTACTTTGTTTTCTACCCCCGACGGTGATTGTTTAGTCCTAATCAATGATGGCTTTTCAGTGATTTCTTGCAATTTGTTTGGTGCTTCACATGCCAAGTTTTGTACTTCATGTTCGGGGACATTTTGAAAAGACTTATAGAACCAAGAATAACCACATTCCTTATCGATGTCATCAACTTTTTCATTAAGATTTAACCAGGACGACGTGTACGTCGTCTTCGGTGGCACTTCGTTGTGCTTTAAAACATGAAAATCCTTGATGACTTTGCTACGTGCCTCGTTTACAATTTGCCTCAGTATCACAGGCTCATTCATTGGAGAGCAAATATAAACTTCTTCCATTATGCTTAGATATACGCCACTTTCTGCAGCTTCAGTAAACTTGCTAGAATCTCCGTTCCAGTAAAGCTTTAAGATCTCCTTCCCAGGATCAGTTCTGTGGATGTTCTTGTGATCCCCATTTTCCATTTGCTCAATCACGGCTATCAAGGTCTTCAAACGATCTAATGGCCATTCAAGAAAAGGAACGGTGTCTGGGTCAACTGTTTTCTTGTCTGTGATGGTACGGTTTATATTTGTCTTTTCAGCTGGTTCAGTTTGCATTTGAACTGGAGGAGACACGTTTTGTTCTGCGACCACACATTTCGGGTTTTGCGAACTTGCACTGAGACTTTGGTCAGTTGATTCATTAGCCAAAACTGGACTCTTGGCTCCAACTATGCTGCAAATGCCATCATTTAGCCTCGGCTCTGCTGATTTTGGTCTTTGAGGCTTGCTTGATAGGTCATTTGGCTGTCCCGTTTGGTTCGTCAGATTAGTGTTAGACACCAGAGGATGTAGAATATTTGTCTGTTGCACAGTGCTTACATTCATTTTCACATTAGCTAATTTGTCTAAGACATTAGCAGGTGCTATTCCTATTGGAGACAAGGGCGTGACAACGGCAACCGCTTTCTGAGCAGAATTGTTAGTTTGCAGGTTCTGTGCACAGTTAGAAAGCATTTGCACGTTAGCATTATTTGATTTCTCAGCAAACAACTGGTAAGGGTATCCACCAAACAAACTACTTGGGCCTGGATGTGCATTTTCTGTTGGGGGACAATTATTTAGGTCAGATGGCAAACTTTTCTTTGTTTTTGAGGGGGGTCTTGGCAAATTAGTAGGAGCATTTGCATAGTGCTGCCTGTTCTGCAAGTTGCTTGTGTTTGCATTTATTCTAGATTCATTAAGACTTTGAACGTCTATCGTTTTAAACTGCTGGAGATGATTTGGGCCAGCTCCTGAGGAGGTAGTTTGCTGGGGCACGTATAAACTGTTAGTTGAGTTAAGGGCACAATGTGACATGTTCTGCCCATTATTGTAGGGAGAAGCTTGTAGATTTGTATTGTTAACAGGGAGTAATATCTGGATATTAGAGGGCATGTTCCAAAGAAGTTGGTGGTTCTGTTTTCCTGTTGGCAACGTATGGTTTGAGTTAAGCTGATTTTCTTGTGCAAGCTTTGTGCCATTGGTAGCTTGAACACCACTAGCCAAAATCTGCTCGGTGGTTGCTGGTTGAATGGTGCAGGTGAAGTAATTTCCCGTGACAGTTTGTCCAGAGAATGCGCGACTTGCAGTTTGAGTTGGTAAACATAGCTGGTAAAAGTTCTGGCTTGTCCTGTTTCCAGGTGTAGCTCCATCTCCACTTATCTTTTGCAGTTGTCCTGAATGTTGTGAATTGGCTTGCATGCTGAATATTCACTTCAGACAATCTCCAGACAGAATATAGGAGTGGAATAATCACATCCCTGGGGGGAAAAAAGAACAAAATATTAAGATAACTACATACTTTTAAACTAAATACCATATTATAAGATCATTCACTGGCGTTAGATTAACTCTTTGGAAGTTTATTACATCTGTTTTTTTTTTTAATCTGCAAACCCCTGTGGTTCTCCATTGCTACACAAGCCTCAAAATGAACAGGCATACATGCATTCTCAACATTAAGCATGGTGGATCATATTTCCTATATACACAATGACTCCATCTGTCCTAGATATCCAACCAAAGTATTCAAAATTACACATAACCATATACACACAGAAAGTAATATAATTCTTAGTTATAAGATAAAAGTAAGATGTGCATGCAAGCATGTCTCTCTTTAGAGATGGTTATAGTTCCTAACAGTAAATATACCAACACAATGTATGAAACAGTGAAAGCACAGAACAGGAAAGTAAGCCTTTAAGTTATATTGACAACTGGAAATTGGTCAGTTAAAAAAAATTAGACTCCAAACAAGCGTCGACCATTCAACACCAAAACAAGCTCTACTTGGAGGGAAAAAAATGCAATCACCGGTCTCGCCTTTACCCTTGCTGGTATTACCATCAGAGATTTACAACTCCCGGCACCCTTCCCCCTTGTCCATTCACTAAAGTCCTCTCTGCATTTAAAACAAAAGGCACCATCTTGTTGTAAAGGTCCTCACAAACGACACTTGATGTTTACTCACATCAAAAGGCAAAAAACAAAACAAAAAAATCTCAAAAGACAGTCTAACAATTTTTAAACCGCAACCATAATAAAACCCATACAAAAGAAATAGTATAAACTAACTTTCACAATGAACACAGATAACTAAAGGCAAGGGGCTAAATAAAGAGGTTCAAATAAGATCAACAACAATAATAATAATAAAAACTGCGAAGTAAACTCAATTCTGAGTAGAAAAGAAAGTGGCAACTAAACTTAGAATTGTGAGAATAGAAATCTGAGTTTAGTGTCCCGTTGCATAAAATGCTTAAACTAGTCTTGCAAGTTAGTTATCTAATTTTTAACTTAAAACTGATGGAAACCGAAATCGTACTTGAACAACAAACAAATGTACATGTACTTAAACACGTGACTCGTCAAAAACAAGCATCAGCATCAAACGCCACACTTTTCTAATAATTACTAAAACCTTTCAAAGTGCTGCAGCTGCAAATATCACAGCATTTCCGCTCTTAACAAACTAAGCCATTATACACGTGAGGTGTATCTGATCAATTTCCTTTCTTTTTTTTTGTTTGCTTGCTTTTGATACCGTGGTGGAAACGGGTCATTGTCCTTGATTAACGTTAGATGGGTGTCATAAACGCCTATATGATAGTATGCGACAAAATGTAACGTTGAACAATACCAGTTGATTGGGTCCCAGCAGCAGCATGCTGGTTAAAGCAGGAGGTAACGTTACAGGAAATAGTCTAGTATTAGTAATACAGAATGTCAACTTTAATTCATTTGTTTAATATGCACGGACTTGCCTTTGACTGCCTTAAAAGCTTATCGTTTTAAACGTAAACAAAAAATGGAGCTCTCTAACCCAATAAACCTGTGCCATACATAGTCTTCAACGTCAACACGACCAAATTATATACAACGGTAACACAAATCGTTTACTACAAGGATCTACTGAACTACTTACTGGACATTCCCGAGAAAGCGCTCCTCTGTCTTGGTGAACGTATTTATTTCAGCTGCTTTTTCTCTCTTGCTGCTGCCCCGAAGAAAAATCTTATCTGGCCTGATGTGCGCGAGGGGCGGGGCCGTTATTGCCCATGTTGCCAAGTCTTTTTTTTTTTCTCCGGTGTGTGTTTATGTTATGTGTATGTGTGGTTATTGTACATTTACAAGGAAAACGTTGTATTCTTTAAATAAAAATTATAATACCTTGATTTGTGTATTTTGTACGTGTGAGTGCAGTTACTCCACAACTTATCCAAATTATTTGTTTGCTAAATAATTTGCAATCTGGCAACATAGTGTAAAAGCAAAATGACGGATGCAAGCCGGAGGTTTTTACAATCCATAGCCTGTAGTCATTAATCAAGACTTTATTAGTAGCGTAAAAGAATCTCCCGCTGAGAGTTCATGTTCTTTCTGCATATAGGCAAAGAGCAAATAACACATCTGCATTTCAATTTTTTTTTTACATACAAGCAATTTTGGTCGAAAATAGGTTCTCATATTTTTTATTTTGTTAATTTTGTACTCTTCTTTGGTTTAAAGACATTATTCTTCGTTATAATGATATTAGAAACAACACCAGGAATATACTAGCTTTTGATATATATATTGCATTTTTCATTAATGTTAGAATTAGAAAGAATATGTATAATATGCATGTGTCTTACCAGTGCCTTTGACCTGTTAAACTATATGTCTGTGCATAAATATGCAGCATAATCAAATGTCATCTTGATCTGTCAAGATTAGAAAATTTTCACTTCCTCTTTATATTTTTGTTTAATGCTATATGCCTTAAAGGAAATTATCCTTCTGTGTTTGAAGGTGTCATTTGTTGAAATATGTATGTGTGTACCAAAATGTGTATGTGTATGGCTAAACCGCACCCACACTTTACTATATAAAGGAGGACCTCTTCCCTTCTTAACTGGGGTTGTCAGAATAAACCAAGCATTTATATCTACTATACTTGTGTAGGTTTCTTTTCACTTATGATCAGAATCTCTTGCTCATGCTTTCACAGAGAGTGAAATAACAGGAATAACAGAGACCTCGTTAAAATTCTTACAATTAACAAAAAACAATGCATCTCTGCATAAAAGCAAGACAAAGTCAAACTTCTGTTTGGTTTTTCATTCCTAGTCTTCTCAATTGTTTTAACGCTGTATTAGATTAGAAAATCTACGATGCAGGATGCCCTCAAATACAAGTCGCAGACAATTTTGACAAAATTCAACAGCTTCTTTGAGACATCACCAACTTTACTTCATAATCATTCTCTCCTCACTGTCAGAAGAGAGTTATGAGGTTGCAGGACACCCCCGCCTCTCTCCTGAGACAAGACACAATGCTTTAGTGTGAACCGCCCCATCAGACAATCTGGCATAGCAGCCACAGGAAATTGCCCTAGAGGTGTGATGTCATTCAGACTGTGTCTTTGTCATGTGGCTGCTCTCAGCAGGATGAGAGACACCTCTTATTTTCAGGCATGCATTTGTTCTTTCAGATTGTATTATTATATACTCTTTTGTTCATCTTTTTTTTCTTATCTAATCCGAACCAGTGCTTTTCAGTATCTACTCAATGTCAACTAATATCAGAATAAATTTGGATAGTTTCAGCTTTTATTTAATTGTAGTTTATTTAGTTTGAAGTAACAAAAGCTTTATGTCTGTATTTGTATATTGGCTGTTTAGTTATAAAATACATTACAAATATACAAGAAGTCCCATATGCAATACCTAATTAGATGATGTAGCATTTTATTTTATTAAATAAACTAAAAATATTTTAAATTTTATTTTCCCAGGTATTTCCACCACAATATCCAGGTTGATATCCACAAAATTCTTTGTTCTAAACCTATATTTTTCTTTTTGATCATTCTATTGATCATAATCACCAGGGTTGGGGCCATTCATGAATTGAATTGAGAATAAATGGTAAATTCCAATTCACTTCCTGGAATGGAATTGGAATTGCATGAAGCTGACAGGAAATAGAAAAGGAATTGAATTGGAATTATAGTAAGTGGAATTCAATTCAGGAAGAATTTCACTGAATTCTGTTTATTGCTGAGCATTTATTTGTCATTGCATTTAAATAAATACATTTGAACTTTATTTATGTTGATTTACAAATATCAAGCAATGTAACAAGATAAAGTTGATCAAATGCAAGTAAATAAAAATGAGAACAGTACATTATGAATTAATAATTGAATGACAGTGGTTATACATTTCTGAATGCATTCCATATATGATTACCAAATGTTTTGGTCTTGATTTAAACTTTATGTAATTCAATTACACAGTGAATTTCAATTACATAACTTTAACATAAACAA
>JAUCMT010000059.1:10938906-10951085 GCA_032357475.1 Enteromius thamalakanensis
TTCCATTTCCTTATTTGAATTGGAATTGTTGAGTTCATTCCTTAATTGACCCCAAACATTATAAAAACATAATAATTTATAATGCTCATAAAATACAAGAATAAGCATGATATCAGAGAAAAGACGACACAACTAGGGCAAATATTTTTAATAAATTAATTATGCGATTTGTGAAAATAATAAACAAAATGAAATTCAGCAAGACTTGAATTTAAAATCATCCAAGGAAGTCACTTTCCTTAAAACGGGCCACACTGAAGAACTTATGTACATGTATTTTTGGGATTTCACTGATAAATTGCTTCAATATTAGATGTTGAATAAAATACATCAATACAAATTCACTTAAACGTTAAGGGAAAAAACACCTCCACATTTTATTTTGAGTGTTAACATCTCATCAAACATGCAACATGATTCTAAATCTAGATATAAAAAAAGGAGCAAAGCCCTCGTTCCACTTATTTGCAGGAAAATTCACATTTGTTCTATTTTATTGCTTTGATAGAGGGGTGAGTTAGTTTTGAACCCCCTCACGACCCCTTTTAACCCCAAACCAAACTCCAAAAGTATAATAAAAAACAAACCAAATAACACCCAACAGACTAGTCACGTAAAATCATAATGTGTATGCACAGACACACACGGAGAACACACAAAAACAAGCTAAACAAACATAGAAAGTCCAGCTCTGTGACCTGTGAGAGCCCACCGAAGACCTCCACAAGACCGTGGAAGTGTGGAGGTCTGATTTGTGATGGTTAGGTGTTGATTTCTGCACATCTTCAGGAGAACTGGAGCTGCTGCACACCTGGGATCTGCGTCAGATAAAACACAGTTAAAAGTGAAGACTTGATCAATGTTTGAAGTGTGCTGTCTTGCTTGGGTTCTGACCTGCTGGTAGGAGGTGGTGTACACCATCACATTTTGTTGCTGTCCATCAGCTGTTATGATTCCTGCAGGTAGTGGATTTGCTGAGAGAGAAAAAAGATTTATACTACAACAGTATATAAACAATAACTAATAACACATTAGATTCAAGCAATGTACCCATCTGCAGTAATAGTTTACTCACTGAAAGCCTCATCGGTCAGCTCCTCTCCCATGCCTTCGGTTACTGTTACAGCGTTTATGCCTTTCTCTCCCTTCATGGCCTGAGAGCATTCACACAAATGTAATGTGAATGAAAAGAGCGCAACCAGTCAAGAGGAGGAAACCACATCTGTGTTACTTGAAGACTTTATTGGTGAATGAAGAAGATTTTTATAGATCGTATTAACTGGTTTAAGGTGCCGCATGGAGAAAAAAAGGCAGAAAAACCCTCACGGAGGAACAGACAGAAAAGGGTGCCCCAATGAGCTAGAAATCAGGGCCCCATTGTATAGAAACCATATGCTAGTGTATTCTCTAAGGACCCTTGAATAACACGTTTTTGTGAGCAAGAAAGGTATAAAAAACCCTCTCAGGCCAGAGTGAAGCAGGCTTCTTCAGAGGTTGCTCTGTGAAGGCTTGGCTTTTGATTTTGTCACGACAAAAATAAAGGTCTATCTTTTGACATCAAAACCCAAGTCTCCAGCGTATCATTGAAAAAGAAGGAAAAGGGGAACCGCAACATGCACGATGATGCCATTGAAATGTGGATGTTACCTCTCTGAACTTCTGCAGGTAGAGTTTCAGAGGCTCCACATACATGTCGAAACCCAGCGTGGACATTGCGAACAGGATGTCTTCGCCGTTTATCGTCTTGCGTTTCTCCTGATGGCATCTCTCGCTGGCTTCTGAAGTGATGAAGCTGATGAACTCGCTCACACACTCCTGCACACACTCCTTGGCGTCCTTCGCTATCTGAGGTGATGGGGAGAAAGGTGAGCAAAAGTTGACTTCACGCTACATCTGTAAACTTTCACTTTCTTTTAGCGAGTAATTGAGAGGTGATCGAAGTGCATAAACCAATTAATAAATAAACCAGTAAACAACAAGGGATTTATTTTTCCTTTTCCAAACCAACTTACTTTTCCAGTTTGTGGGATTGCATTCTTCATTATTCGAGCTACATTGGCGATGGGGAGATAGATGTCTTGTTCACGTAGGTTATCTTTGCATCCATTGCCATCCTCGTGGTCGTTGAGACCATCATCACCTTCATCTTTACAAAAAAACCAAACAAATAAATAAATATATAGGAAATGTTTCTTGAGCAGCCATATGGCGTATTAGAATGATTTCCGAAGAATCATGCGACACTGAAGACAGGAGTAATCAAAATAAAAATATTAAATATATTAATAATATATATAAAATAAAAAAAATATAATATTAATATATTATATAAAATATAGTCAAATTAATTAATACTACTACTAATTATAATATATAATATTAATAACAATATTACTGTTTTTCTTTGATTTATTCACCTTCTTTTAAAATAATAAAAAAATATATTATTCAAACTTTTGATCAGAATAATTCATAATCATTTAAAAGCTTGGCATTTAATAAATATAATATACAATTATATATTTCATTATATAATATTTAAACACTTAGGTCAAACTATGTATCAGTTTTACATAATAAATCAAATAAATCTTTTTTTTTTTTTAAATGAATGAATTAATTAAATGATAAATAAATAATTCGTAATGATTTAAATACGACTTACCTTCTGGACCTTGAGCAAGAACAAAGTGACTCCCAGCCATATATTCTCCTGTTATCCCAAGTTGGGAGGCATCTGTAGTTGAACTGTCTCCGTCCATCTAAAACATAAATGAAATTGTATTACAGCTGTAAATTATTGGTTGCGTTTAAAAAACCAAATCGAGCTCCCTGCCTAGACTGCATTTTTGGCCATGGTGCACTATTATACATAGTGAAACCCCTGTATTCAGTATTAAACGTTTATAATTATCATCTGTCAGTAAATTACATAAACATGTTTTATTTAATGGAGCTTAAAACACATTCCCCTCACAGGATTTATTTTTTAAAACATAAAACAGTGTACTATATAAATGTATTATAAAACTAAAATACAATAAATTTAATACATTAATTTATTCATGATACATAGAATTATTAAAAGTCAAAAAGTAACTGAAATTAAAAGAAGTATAACAAAAAATATTAAAACACTACAAGTATATAATAATCAACTAAATTCAAGCTTGGTTGAAACCACCAGTAATCTACTAATAATTTAACGTTACTGACTAAAAGTCTCGTCAGCCAGCTATAAATATATTGCAAAATGTAATAAATTAAAAGCGAATAAAAAATAACAGGGTGCATTGTATCTACATTTTGATACCAGAACACATTTTATTGGCTAAGTTAAAGAGCTCGCCGGTGCCAGCAATGAGCATGGATTGTTTCGCGCACTGAATAAAAACAAACCACCCTGAATTATTTTAATTAATTGGTCAGATGAGTTATTATAACTGATGGATGCATTAAACGACAGAAGAGGGCAGAGAACAAGGCAGACGAGCTAAAGCAGCCGTGGATCCGCTAAAATTGATCGTAGTAAACAAAGGGGCCGAGCACGATGACGAGCTTTTAACAATAATAAGCAACAGCGAGCAGCTTTTCATAAAGCGCGCTTAATTTCTCATTCTCCCCGCCAACTAATAATAAAACACTCGCGCGCGGACATTTCCATTCGATGTAACGAAGTATGGGTTAGCAATCATTGGCCGGAGCCGCTCACTAACCTGCGATGAAGCCCTGGTTGGTTCTCGTCTCAGCTCGGCCGTTTGGTTGGACAGAAAATGGCTGCGGAAGAGCCAGTCCCTGCGCAGGGCTGAACAGTCCTGGGTGAGGAGTGTGCCTCGGTCACTAGGTGGCGCTACAGCCCTTCTGTTTATTAAATAACAACGAAATGTCGAAATAGCGCCTTCTATTGGTTGTGTTTGGCACACCGCACTGAAATCCTCTGAGAAACATCCCAGTCTGTGACCAGTTGCATGAAGACTGGTCTTTATATAAGTTAGCTATCAAAGACTGGTCACCATTTTTTTTTTAATTCAGTTACATAAAAGCATATATTATTTTAAGTTGAATCCAAACATGAGACTTTTTTTTTTAATTGGCTATGCTGGTCAAAGATGTACTTTAAGGCACAATATGTAAGTTTTCACCACTAGAGGTCGCATTTTTAAAACAATAACGAAGGCCAGGCGAAGTTCGATGACGCAATGACGGAGCGTTGAACTTTGGGATATGTCGTTTTCACAAATCATGCTCACGCATGAAAAACTCATTTATATCTGTTTTATCACATAACCACCTGAACATGACTACTACTTGAACAATTAATAATTATATATTGGCGTACTCGTCTATTAAAACACGCGAGAGCGGAGTCCCTGTCCAGTCCGAATTTCTTTGAATTTACTAATCCTAAAAACTTTTGAGATAATGTAAGTACACAACTGCATGAAATATATAACAGTGCTAGTTGTTTTTGGATATTTTATCACAAAAAACTTACATATTGTGCCTTTAAGGCACTAAAAGCAAAGTATATGCAACTGGCCCCAGATTAGCTCACATATTAGTTTCCCCTTACGAAACATTATTATGGTTACCATCGTTCATTTAAGAAATGTTTAATTGTTATTTTATTTTAATTGTAAGTTTAATTGTTATTGCTAGGGTTTATAATTCATGTATGTGGAGATGAGTGAGCTTATGTATTTCATGGATCATAACAGTCCAATTAATCTAACGCTGTGTGTTCTTTGGAATATATCAATAGATTTCGATATGAAGGTCAGATAAAAATGTCTTGGAAATATATTCTGTGTCTTGTGTGATTTATTAAATAATTGTGTATGTATTAACACTAATATTTGTTTTATTGTATTACAAGATTGAGACTTAATTATAAAAACATAAAATTTTTAACAATGATGATTTAAACAAATATTAAAATAAACATGAACCGCTTTAATATTTAATGTAAAATAATTGCATTTATTTGTCTAAAAGTTGTATCATTCACCTATACTAATATTCCTATTATTAATAATAGGCTATAAGACCTCCGATGTGTAGAAACTATATATATATATATATATACACACATTCATATGTCCATGCATTATACATAAAGGATAATGTATACAGTATGGATGAACACTATTCAGTAATATTTGATCAATGAATGAAATTAAACAGTTGTCAATTTTTCCAGAAAATTGAAAGACATGAAAAAATATCTATTGTTGATATTTTATATAATTTCATGCATAACTCAATGATAAATTCAAAGGTCCCAAGAAGACAAATTATTTGTAATAAAGAATTAATTCAACAGTGGATACTAAATATTGTTATCTAGCTGTAAAAGTAAAACTTTCTATGCAAATCATTTGTACAAATCTATACAAAGTACTGAACTGATAGCTTTTTATAGCAAAAGATAATAAAGTAATAAACTATTGCAGGTGATGGTATAAAATAAAATAACATCAGTATGTCTCAGGCATTATCGTGTAAATACATCCTGAAGGTTAACAATTATTAAATAAAAATAAATAAATCCACATGCATTGTTAAATTGTATAAGGCTCCTATACAATAAGGCAGTTCTTCACTCAAAGAAGATAGTTGTGTGAGTTTTGTCACATGAGGCAGCATGAGCGACTCATTAAACTGCACACAGAGATTTGACTGGAATGTATGGAGTGGCTGATAGTTCAACGTACATCTGGCTGAACTGTGCAGAGAAATAGCAAACATGTAAGCCAGCACATTAGACAGTGGAGATATCTAATATGTTTTATGGAATGGGACGTAAATAATGTTTATGTCAGCAGTGACATCAGAAGAAAACCCAGCGTCAGAAAGCCAGTGCCCAAAAGATCCCCCAAAGCCGTCAGATACGGGATAGAGAAGCTATCAGGATCTCTGCCGCACTTCCACAAGCAGTGAACCATCACATCAGCGATGCCTAGGAGAAGAAACACCTGAACGAAAGAAGATTAAGAATAAAATAACACACCACTCCTTAAAGGGATAGTTCACACAGAATTGAGAATTCTGTCATTAATTGATCGACATCATGTTGTTCAAAACCCGCAAGACGTTCGTTATATTTTTGATGCATTCTGAGAGCTCTATGACCCTTCCCTAGACATCCCTACATAGTTTTAAAAATGCTTTTAACATTGTTTACGCTTTGATCCGAATCTAAACAATGTATTTGCATACATACATCGCATACATGATACTCCCCAAAATGGTGCTATAAGGTGATGCGAAGGAGACGATTGCTGAATAACATTTTTTTTGCACACAAAAAGTGATCCCATAGCTTCATAAAGTTATGGTTGAACCACCAATGTCACATGGACTATTTAATGATCTCCTGCTACATTTCTATGCTTTGATTGTGGTAGTAACCTTGCTGTCAATGCAGTGTCAGAAAGCTCTGGGATTTCATTAAAAGCATCTTAATTTGTGTTCTGAAGATCAACAAAAGGTCTTATAGTTTTGGAACAACATGAGAGTGAGTAATTAATGACAGCATTTTTGGGTGGATTAACCCTTTAATAAGACATAAGCTAACATCTCTTTCACTTGCCTGTGTAAAAGCAGCTACCAAATAGAAGAAAACAAAGGCTCCGGTGGGTGGATCCGGGCTGCCTTGTATTAGGTAAATGCTGTAGATGAAGACCAGGTGACCTGGGATGGCCAGCGTTAGCAGCACCTGCACTGATCTACCATTCGGCCCTGTCAGAAGCAAGGAAAAGTGATTTTTTTCCTTTTTTTTATCATCAATCTGAAAACTTAAACCAGCTCCACTTTCCTGGAGAGTTTACCTTAAACCCACTGATGGAAATCTGTTACCTGTGGCGCAAAAACTGTGGCCGGGGCAGTAACATCCTTTAGTGTTGTCTGGAAGTTCACCCAGTGGACAGTGGAAATGAAGATACGTGGCTATACGACTAGCCTGGATGGAAACCAGATTACCACCAACACCTTAAAGGAATAGTTCACCCAAAAATTCAAATTCTGTCATTAATTACTCGCCCTCATGTCGTTCCAAACACGTAAGACCTTTGTTAATGTTCAGAACACAAATGAAGATAATTCTAATAACATTCAAGAGCTTTCTGGTCCTCCCAAAGACAGCAACACGACTGACATGAAGCTTTTATGAAGCTCCGAGAATACTTTTTGTGTGCACTAATACCTTTCTGGGTCTTGAACGTGTCAAGAAAGCCCTCAGATTTCATCAAAAATATTTTTGTGTTCAGAAGATGAAAAATGGTCTTATGGTTTTGGAGTAATTAATGACAGGATTTTTATTTTAAGTGTACTATCCTTTTAAGGAAAAGTTTCAATTAAAACGTGTGTAAAATAATTTGAAACAAACAGTCAGTTGATTGAAACATAGTATCAGTCTGACCCACCATTTACTACAGGACTGTAGAGAACAACTCCCTCCAGCTTTGGATTTGCAACGGTACGGTCCAGAATCAGTCCTCCAAGACTGGAGATATGAAACAAAAACAAACATAACCTGGTTGTACCAAACAAAATTAGTATCACATGCTAGATGCTAGAGAATATTTACCTGCTGATCACCATTGCGGTTATTATTGGCTCCCAGCTGGAAAGCAGCAGTTTTTGGCTTTCAGGGTGACGAAATGACAGAATTACCCAAAGCGGTGTCAGACACAGGAAAACAACACACACCAGGTAGGTAATATAAGGGTAAGGATCTACAGAGAGAGTTACAGCATTAAAGAAAGAAAAACAACCCACTGCTAGTTATTAACCAGTTACTGGTCTTCCATCCGCACCCATGCAGTAGAAGAAGCCTTGGCTGATGACGGCGAGCAGTCCGAGTGTGATGATGTCACCTAAACTGGCAGCGATGGGCGTGGCTATGTTGTCAGGGTTCACGCCCACCTTCTTAGTTCCAATAATTACACCAACCATTATGATGCCTAGGAAGATAAAGATTTGCATTGACGAAATCCATTCTGAATTAATAAAAGAAATAATTAATTTTGATGTACATTACCATTCAAAAGTGAAAAACTTTTTATACCAAGGGTGCAGTAAAATGATCAAAGGGGACAGTAAAGAATGGTACGATGTTGCAAAAGATATAATTATATATATTATATATAATTAATATATTTGAAAATATATGTTATTCCTCCCATTAATCATACTGACAGTCTTATCCAATAATGTGAGCTATTTGGCCTTTGGATGTTGGGTCTATATTCGTGACCTGTATAGAAAATGGGTTTGCATGGCCAAGATCACAAGCCAAGAGTTATTCAAGTGAAAATAACCTCATGATCAGCACCCACAAACATGATGACCTCCTTGTTTGATGCCCATGAAGCATTTAAAGAATATAAATGGTCTATTTTAAGCAGATACAAATTGGTCTAAAATGAAAGCAGGATGCAAACCCTGCAGGAGCGATGATGTAAAAGCTGTCACAACACTGCAACAGCAAAGCAGAGCTACATGGTTCATGATGATGTCCTCTTCCAATATCCATCCAAGAGCTGAGGCTACCAGAGCAGACAGGACACCCAAAACGGTAGCTTGTACCTGAAGAAACAAGTGGAGTTTAACGAAGAACAGAATTTCAACAAGCAAGCATCAAACGGACTTAATTAACCTGTTTGAGGCCAAGATTTCCAATGATCAGGTTCCACTTTTCGCTTGAAGAGTTGATTCTGCCAACATTGACCTGCAGGACAGATATTCAAGTGGAATTGTAAAGCATTACAAACAAGAAACCTTTTAATTTTGTGCAAACCATAACATTAAGTATAACCCTGAAGGCTGTTTTCTTCACAGCAGGGAGTGAAGTTCTTCACCATGACAAACAACATTTGAAAATGAACACAGACACAACACAACACTTCTCACGCAGTTCAACCAACGGCCTTACATGACTTTTCCCAGTCCTTTATAAATATTGCATAGGGATTTATGGCAAATTCAGACTGAGCAAAATTGGGTATTTACTTACTGTAGTTTACTTATGGCTTTTAAATATTGTAGTGATTTAAGAATAATAAACATTAACATATTATATATTCTATTGTATGTATGCATTAATTAAATCATTATTATTATTATTATTATTATTTTTATGTGATCTTATGTTTCTCTAACAAGTAAATAAATCTATATATATATATATATATATATATATATATATACCAAAATAAAAAAAACTGATATATATATATATACATGTACATAATACATATGAGTCAAAGACAAAAAAAAAGGGTTTAACTATAAAAAAAAAAAGTGTAATACTGCTTTAAATTGTTGTTGTTTGAATTTTGACATAAATATTGTGTTACATTGAATAACAATGTAACATAATTTAAACCAAATCTTGACATATTTTATTCTCCAAAAAAATATCTGAAACCTAGTAAACACCAGCAAGATTGCATTGCACATCTTGATCCGAAAGAACATTAAATGAATACTATTGCTGATATGACAAGTCAATAATAATTATTATCTTATATATTAATGAAATAGTAATCTTACAGCGGTGGAGAGTCTTGATGCCAGTGTCATCTCCAGGTTCCCCTTCAGACCCAGTAGAGGTGGGACGAGGATGAAGATCTCAGTCACATTTTGGAAAACGTCCCAATGCTGATTCATCAACATAAAAAACACTTTTTTATAGACAGCTTCTCCAAAATCCATGCCACCATCGTCATTTCTCTTACTCACCTGCACTACATCCAGCAACATCCCTGCCAAAACCGTCCCAAAACCAGCCAGGAGGAATGGAAACAAGATCTGCATCACCATGGCCCAGACCGACTCATTTGGCATCTCCTGGACATGACTTTGTAATATGGTCCCAGAGGCCAATGCTGTCCCGTAAAACTCATTAGGAAGTAAGGAATCAGACTCTGAAAATTCCTTACTGCAGAAGCTTGATGTTCTGATGGGTCTTCTGCTTTCTGGCGTAAACTGATGCCCATTCTCTCTGGATAACAGCTGACACTCTTTCTGCTTTTCTTCTGTGATCGATCCCATTGTCATCACACAACCACATAAAAAATATATTACACTCTCGAGTTTGAATACAAAGTACCAAGAGTTGTTTGCTGAAAAAGAATCATGTACTTGATTGTGCGTATAGATGAAAGTTCGATCAAATGAGTGAGTTTGATAATATTGTCGCTTGATATCTCCCCTGAAAAACATCAAAGAATAACAATACAAAAATTATTACATTAAACCAGGGTTATTATCTATTTCAAATCTATTTAAGTTTAATTTTACATAGTTAAATTAATCAAATTTAAATTATAACTTTAGCTTTAACCAGTCAAATGTAAGATACAGCATGGCACAGTGTATCCACAATAATCAAAAACATATACAAGTACCTTACCTTACCTTACATTAAAAGCAGCAAAGCCATAAAAAATATGTGGTGGCTGTCGAGCACTTTTTTCATTCTTTTCTCTCATTCAGCCTTCGTTGATATTATGAGCCATAGCTGAATGACTGTGTGACACTCTGTTAGCGCAGAGCTCATAAATGCCCATGAACTCACTTGGCACACGTTTCTCATTAGAAACCGAGGAGAAACTAAAATAGGGCGGCATGTGGTTATGAATGCAGCCTTCAGGCTTTTGTCGTTCAACTGACTGGTATATAATAATGCATTCATTTGTACAATTAGTTAAGGAAAAAAGTTCCATAACTTATGTTGTCGCTGTCTTTTAGGGCGCCACTCGCAGGACAGTGTAAGAACTGCCAGTCAAAAGTCACCGCGTGCATCCTGTTTTTAACATGTTGAATTCGGTCCCGCCCCCGAGTGATGGTGACCAATCAGTCCAGTGTTACGGGCGGGCCCTCTTTCCTTACTGGTTCCCTGTGATGCCTATTTCACATACATTAACATACATTTGACACCCAGGAATGTAAAGGCAGAGTTTCAAGTTTGGGTATAAACTTTTATGAACGTTATAACTTCTTCCTGAATATCCATACTCACAGAGAGATTCCCCATCTTCTGCGCGTTCTTTACATACTAAAATAGGCTATAATTAATACATAGGATACCTATTAATCTTCATTCACCCAATAACATGCTCACATGATGTACGAAGTGTAAGGATCCGCCTTCTTTGACCAGCTGGATAATACGTGTATGCCTTTCTTGCGCTGCTGTAAAAAAACTTAATTCATAAAAACTTTGTATTTTAATTTATCTTTCTCTTTTACCTCGTTTTACGACTCCAATTTTATATCCTCTGAAATTAAATTAGAATATTGATTTTAGATGCTGATCTTGAATTTAGTTTGTTTAATTTAGAGACTTGAATTTTTCTAGATCCGCTTTACTTTCTGTTCCCCGTTCCGTGTGAGACCTCAAGCTGTCTGGGTCCGTCATCGGCCGAAGTGCAGTACCGTAAAAAAACAAATCCGCCAGTCTGAATTTGCTCAAAATTGGAGGGAACCTGTATTGTTTAGTATACTTGGTCCTTGTCTTACCCAATTTGTCAAGTTCAGCGATATCAGGAATCAAGGAGTCTCCAGATAAAACTAACTTTCCGTTCCGTTTACTGTACCCCTAGTTTGCATATCCTGGCTGGAAATTTATGCGCGCAAGAGCCTTCTACACACACTACTAAATGGCAAAGATTTCAACAGTCTAGGATAGTCAAGAAATGATTTTTATTTTTGCTAGGCATAGTAAAATATCAATTCAAATCATATCAATTTAAAGGAATATATCAACAGATAGTTTACACAAATGATCAGCAGAAAACATAAAACCAAATTAAAAGTTTCAGAGTCATACCTTAGCAAATCAAAATACACACAAAGACGTGTGGGAAGTCTGGATACAGATTCTTCCTGGAGCTTTTCGCCAGTTCTGTTTAAGTACCCGATCTTAACAAAGCAGTCATAAACTTTAGTGCACCAAGGTTCCTCCAAGTCTTTTGCTAAAATGTCACGAGTGGCCACCTGTTTCTTCCTGGGGGGAAGAGAATTAACATCTGATACAGGGCTTTATTATGGGGGCAGAACTTCACCAGTTAGACAGAGTTTTCTTCAGATTTGAAATCTTTAAAGGGATAGTTCACCCAAAAATGAAAATTTGATGTTTATTTACTTACCCCCATGGCATCCAAGATGTAGGT
>JAUCMT010000059.1:10966651-10995061 GCA_032357475.1 Enteromius thamalakanensis
GAACAGTATTAGGTAGATTGTTCCAGAGTTTGGGGCTAAATAAGAAAAGGATCTGCCACCCGCAGTAGATTTTGATACTCTAGGTATTATCAAATGGCCAGAATTTTGAGAACGCAGCAGACGTGGAGGACTATAATGTGATAAGAGCTCGCTCAAGTACTGAGTAGCTAAGCCATTCAGGGCTTTATAAGTCTTATAAACAAGATTAACAAGATTTTAAAATCTATACGATGTTTCCTGGTTCTAGTAAGGACTCTAGCTGCTGCATTTTGAACCAGCTGTAGTCTATTTATCAAGTTTCCCTTCTTTTCTCAGAAATGTACAACTTTATCCTGTCAAATACTACCAAATGCCACGACTTTCACCTGGTCTGATGCGAGTACATCCACTTATACAAACTGGCCGACAGGACAACCTGACCTCACGTAAGACAACTGCTAAACTATATGTAGTATCTGGTTTCACTGTAATAAAGTGAAGAGTTTAAGTCTTGAACTGCTTGATAACTCAAACTCTTACTGTCAAACCCAGTGACAAAGCCAACGGTGTGTGTACTGCTATGATAAAAGAATCAGGAGAGGATTATGGGAAATGGACATCACACGTCTGCCGCTATGAGAGACCTTACATGTGCAAGAAAGCTTTGAATAGTAAGATCCAAACATGATCTCTCTGTAATTCATTTATTTTTTGTGCACTGATGCAATATTGTGCATGATTCAGTTGTTAGGGTTATACATGCATTTAATCATAAGAATTGTGCATTTGAGTTGCTTTTGTTTCAGTGCTTTGCTCTTCTGCTTCTTTCGCTCCAGCCATTTGTCCTTCTGGTTGGTTGAGTTTCTCTGGAAACTGTTACTGGGTGGTGAGTAACCAGAATCTCCTGACCACTTGGTATCTGGCACAGACAGCCTGCTTTGACATGGGTGCAAACCTAGTGACCATCAAAAAGTGAGAATGAGCACTGAAGATTAATAAAACATTTTGTTTTGTTTGGATGGGTCAAATACAAGCTCATGATCTATGTTTATTTATCTCTAGTGAAGAGGAGCAGTTCTTCATTAATGCACAGTTGCCTGATTTTCACCAGGTAGATATACCTGATCTGTGGATTGGCATATCAGGTGAGTGACACATTAATCAAATTATGATCTCGTTTAAAAGGAAACGCACATTACTCAAACTGGAAAAAGCGTGTAGTTTAGCCAAACATCTTCTCCTAAAAGCCAATACGTTTAATTTCACATTTATTTGTACAGCACTTTTTACAATACATATTGTTTTGACAATATTGTTAAAGAGATTTTTAATCAGATGTGCCTGTAATGTTTCATTTTAAAATGATAAGATTATAAAATCATGCAGTTAGTTAATGACAGGTATTCGGTCCTAAGTCCTCACAGGGACTGGCGTCATCCTAAATCTTCATCAAGGATAGATTTGATCTGGTGCTGAAAACAGAAAGGCAAATGGATAAATAGCGCAGCTGCTGTTCATAGCGTTCATAAGAGAGTCTCTGATCTGTTATGAATGTGAACAGTCCACTGGGTTCATCTTGATGTTGTTTTTCTGACTTTTAAAACAGATAAGGACCAGGATGGCACATTTAGTTGGGTGGACAAAACCGCAGTTGAGTTTTCTAACTGGAGCCCAAATTTCCCTCAGAATTCAGCAAACCTGTGGGACTGTGGCCAGATTTACACCGGTAAGATTGTCCATTGAGTTCTTCAGATTTAAAAGATTTTCTTCAAATTGAACTGAATCTGTTTTTTCTTGTAAAAGGAAACTACGCTGGAAAATGGGAAACCGCCAACTGCTTTAAAAACCTGGGGTATATTTGCAAGATGTCTGGAGGACAAAATGTGAAGCCCACAACTGCTCCAGGTGAACTACAGAGAGTCCGATCTGAATGAACGGCTGTTAATGCACATTTTCAGAATGACACAAACATGCATATGACATGTATCAGTTTTACAGAGAAGGGTTCTAATCTCGTTCCATAATGCTGAAAAGAAAACTGGCCAATCAATGGGATTCATGTTTTTGGTCACATAACCAAAGTTGTTACATAAAACTACACTTTGTTAGTACTCATGTACAGACTAATGTGCAAAATAACAACGCATAGCATAGGAAGAAGCCTTCTTCTTTCAGAGTGATTTTCGTTTTTCCTTTCATTTCCACTTTGGTCTGAACAGTATTAACATGATGGTAGAATTGACAGGGTTGTGTTTTTACTACGATTTACTGTTTTCTGCAGACTCACACTGTGATGAAGGCTATCTTCTCTTCGGTGAGCACTGCTATCACTTTGAGACTGAAACAGTCAAGAACTGGCAGGATGCAGAAAATTACTGCGTGGCTCAAAACGGACACCTGGTCAGCATCCACAACCAAGAGAGCGTGAGCTTTCTGACAGGTGCGATAGAAGACTGCTTCTTCATCAGAGATATTAACTCCTGGATCATTTTGCTCACAATACACTGGAAATAATTCTGTAATACAATGATTTTTGGTAGTTTTCTTCATTGAATTCTTGCTATCTAGTTAAAAATACTTAAGGGCTACAAAACAGGTCAAATAAAAAAGTTGAGAAAATGCCCAAGTGTTCAGGCATGGCCCTTTATGACATGTTTTGTTTTTTGCTCTGATCAGCCCACATGAGCAGATCTTCCTGGGTGGGTCTCAATGATATGGTGAAAGAGGGAACGTTTGTGTGGAGCGACGGAACTGAAGCGGTAAATGATCAGCCTATAAACATACATTTGATCGCACAAAGTGAGAAAGCTTTGGTTGATGAACAATACTTTGGCAGTTATTTGCATCCAGTTATTTGAAGCTTTATTTTGTTTGATGTCAAGCGTTTGAGGAGCTGGTGTGTTCTCTCTGGCCTCTACAGAACTTTCTTCCCTGGGAGACGAATCAGCCTGATAACTGGCAGAATAATGAAGACTGTGTTCACATCCGCGGCACCGAGCACCAGGACACGGGGAAACTCAACGACCTGCCCTGCTCATCCACTTACCCCTTCATCTGCCAGAAAGGTGTGAACAATCTGAGGTGTTCCTGTCTGATCAGTTGTATAATTGATTTCCATTGGTGTGATTTTGAGATTATATTAATATTGATTTAATTTTTCCAGCAAAAGGTCAAGGGCCACCAGCTCCCCCAACATCTGGTCCAGGTACAGTTTTGTTACTGACTCCCTCTCCTCACCAAACACTCACCCATCCAAACATTTGTGTTTGTTTCTTAGTCTTATGGTGCATATCTGTCTTTGTGTAATTGATTGTCTGTCTTCTTCTGTCAGGCTGGAATGCAAAATGTGGCTCCTGGGTTGCTGATCCGTTTAATGATTACTGCTACCTGTTCGTTTCTCTGTCCATGAGGAAGTGGGCCGATGCTCGTGCAGATTGCGTGAATCAGGGTGGAGATCTCATCAGCATCACTGAGCCGTTTGAACAAGGCTTCATCCAAGGTTAGTTTCCAGTTACTCCACAGACTCTAAAGGTGTTCCAGATCCACTCACACATCTCTTGTTCCCATTCAGCTCAAGTCCAGTCGGTTCCCACGGGTGTTTCTCTGTGGATGGGAGCGCATGACTCCATCACCGAGGGAGGCTGGACGTGGACAGACGGCTCTCCGTTCCGCTATATAAACTGGGCTTCAGGTGAAGCTATGAAAAGATTTGAGACCATTAAATACCTTTAAAGCTGTTGGTTAAAAGAATCAAGCTTAATGAAGAAGATAATTAGCGCCTCTCATTCACTGTTAAAGGAAACCCTGATGATTATTATGGGGAAGACTGCCTGTCCATTTTAATCAACTCTGGAGCGTGGAATGATGATGACTGTGAGAACAAGAGAGGGTATATCTGCAAGCGCCGTGGTACGTTCCTCTGCCCCTTTCTTTCCTTCAGAAATAATACTGAGCAAAGTATTAATATTTATTAATTCAATAAACCTTTTCTATTTTTCAGGGAACACTCCAGAGCCTCCTCCTCCACATGATGGTATGTTTGGCTTCTGTGTCTCGTGTGCCATGAATCTCTCAAATCTCTTGAGCCTTGCTGAGTTTGTTCTTGTGTTGTACTCCAGGTTTCTACACAACATACGCATGTCAGGACTCCAGCTTGGTGCTTCACTGCCCCCAGGATAGCGTCATCAACATCCAGTCGGCTTTTTACGGGCGTCTCAGTAACAAGATCTGTCCATACGGAGATGATGCCTCTGGTAAAGCACAGCATTGAGATTGTAAATGAGAGCGTTTTAAGTGTTCATGCAGGATCTCTGATGGACTGAATGCACCCTGCAGGTGTGTGTACTGTTGAGGGCACGCTGGCTTTGGCCAGGAAGAACTGTGATAACAGAGAGTTCTGTTTCCTGTTCGCTCGCACGGACCCTGATCCCTGCCCCACTGTCTCCAAATACCTGGAGGTGGTCTACAGCTGCGAGCAGAATGGTGGGACACTTTTACATGAATATGAATTAAATTAATTATTACATAAAAGGAGGAAGAACTTCTAATACAAAACCACACACAATAGGGTCAGTAAATGTTACAGTATGTGTAATATTGCCTGATGAGTGTGTGGTGTGTGTGTTTTTCAGTGTGTGTGAGAGGGCTGGGTGTGGAGGACGGAAACATCACTAATTCAATGCTCTCTGCATCATCATCTCTCAGTGGAAAAGGACCAGATAAAGCTCGACTGAAAGGGAACTCGTGCTGGATGCCCTCCTCTTCTGGTTTGTCTCCATAGTCACAAAATCAACCTTAATATTGCTTCAGGTATTTGAAGAAAAACTCAATTCTGCCTCACGTGCAAATTGTGTTTCAGCAAACTCCTGGATTCAGGTGAATGTGGGTCAGCTGAAGAAGATCACTGGGGTCGTCATTCAGGGTTGCCCATCTTCAGATCACTGGGTCACGAAGTTTAAGATCCAGACCAGCACAGATGGCCTTTCATGGAAAGACTACATCAACGACGGAGGGGTAAACACACACAGACACACACACACACACACTACTCATAGATGTTTGGACTGGATTTAATGAAACCTCTGAAGAGCTTGTGAGGAGCTCTGTCTGTGAGAGGATCAGATATGAACTCAGATATGGTTCTGATGGTGGTTCTGTTGCAGGAGTATCCGGGTTCTGTGGATAGGACATCTCCTGAGACACGTTTGTTGGGGAAGCCCATCTCGGTGCAGTACGTGCGTGTTCTGCCTCTGGAGTGGAATGGTCAAGTGGGGCTGCGACTGGACATTTTGGGCTGCTTACCAGACTGTGAGCTCAATCGATGCTTGATTCAGAAGATGAATTGTTTTTTTGGATCATCCTTAAAACTGAAATAAAAATATAATTAATCCCTGTCTGTCCTCAGTGTAAATTAGGACAATTTGTTTCTATTTTTTTGGCTGTTTTATAGATGCTGTGACTTGCAGTGCAAAACCCAGTCTGGACCACTCCATAGACAAAATAACGTAATTATCGAGTCTATTTGTGCACTGTTGGTGATCCACAGCGACACATCTTGTGTGATTCCATTATTTAACACACTGATGGAAATAATCAGTGATAGATCTGAATGTACAGAAGGTGCCGTGGATTAACAACTACTGGTCTAAATGGTCTGACTAGAAATCCTGCAGTTGTGCCATGTGCATGTTACCTATATTATGGAAACTCGTTTTTTGGAGGATTTTTCATTGTGCCTTGGATTCCTGTTTGTTTTTTAGGGTTCACTGTCCTGCTGGCTGTGCCATGGAGGCGTACTCTGTTTACGGGACAGACATGTATCGAGGGGTAAGATACTAATCGATTATAGCCTGACTGCTTTAAGCTAGTATGAGCTCCAGCTCATTATGTGATTTGTTTCAGGACTCTAATATCTGTGCCGCTGCGATTCACGCTGGAGTGGTTCTCAGTGACACTGGAGGAGACTGCACTCTTCTTAAAGCTGACGGTCAGAACTTTTACAGCGGATCCACCAGGAACGGCATCCTATCCAGACAGTAAGCCTCCATTCTTCGCTGAGATACTTCTTGTTAAAGAGTGGGCTTTAGAGTGAAATACGCTGTGATTTGTGTCACAGGTTTGATGGAGTCTACTCTGTCTCATACCACTTCACTGATGGAGGTGAGACAGTTTTCTTACTAACATCATTTCTTTATTGTAAAAGTTGCTTGGTCTGAATGGTGTTTCTCTTCAGAGCTAAGGTGTTCTGGTACAGACTGGTATGAGTTTGGAGAGTTCTGCTATAAGCCATTTGCAGAGAAAAAAACGTGGCACAGTGCGAGGACGGCCTGCAGACAGCTGGGAGGTGATCTAGCTTCGATCCTGTCTTTGACAGAGCAGAGCTGGCTGGAGAGTTACCTGTATCAGGGTATGTGTGTGCATTAACCAGCTAGCTTAGGTGCAAATACACAAGAATCGTGATGGAAAACAGCTATATCAATCGGAAACAAGAGGGAAGGATTTAAGATATCACAAAGATCACAGGAGACATTTGGATGTACAAAATTGTGTTTGTGTGTGTATTAGAGAGTGTGTGTGTGTGAGCAAGTGTATTAGTGAATGTGTGTGTGTGTGTGTGTGTGTGTTTCCACACCCATGATGGCTATGTGTGCTCTTCTCTCAACAGCCACCAGTGACGTGTGGATTGGTCTGAATGATCTAGGCTTCTCAGGTCTGTTCTTGTGGTCGGATCATCATGAGGTCACGTTCACACACTGGGCTCCCGGGGAACCCAACAATCACATGGGCTTCAGTGAGGACTGTGTGGAGATGTTCCATGAGGTACTGCTTCTACCGACAGACACTAAACTCGACAAAACTAAACACGGGAGCGTGAATGTCATCGTAATGCTTTCTGTCTCAGACGGGCAGATGGAATGACGTCACTTGCACGGAGCTAAACACCTACATCTGTAAGATGGCCAAGGGTCACTATCCTTTGCCCTCTGTCCAGCCCACCATCTACGGCTGTCCTGAGGTCTGTCAAGCAATCTCATGTTTCTAGTGATTATCGTTGTCTTGACTACAGAGACTGTCTCTGCATTTAATAAATAAACAGTTTAATCTTGTCATTATACATTACCATCACTCTGTTTTCTTTTTTGATAATGTTCGGTTATTTGCTACAATCTGTATTGTTAAAAGCGCTATAAATAAAAGTGATTGATTGATTGATTGATCATGAGCGTCATCAGTGACCTTGACCAGTCATGCAAACTGTGTGTGTGTGTGTGTGTGTGCACTCTGCAGGGCTGGGATGTTTTTGAGTACTCTTGCTACTGGTTTGAGCAAGCTGCTAAAAGTCGCGAGGAAGCCAAAGTATTCTGTGAGAGTCAGAGCAGCACTCTGCTTCATATCCTGGACCTGTAAGAGTCTCAAGTTCTTGTGTTCTATTATAAACAGCTTCTGTGTTCATGTAATTGGTTACTCAGCTCCTGTCTCCGTCTGCAGGTACGAGCAGGCTCACTTCACAGCTCTAATGAGCAGGTACTCTGGAGACTGGTGGATCGGGCTTCGGGCGAGAGGAGGGGAGGCAGGTGTAGACTATTACTGGGACAATGATGCCTTAATAACGTACACCAACTGGGGTCGCAACGAGCCAAGTAATTAATCAATTTAAACCAAGAATCCTTCTGTCCTAGAAATAGACCTGAGAACCACATCGCAGATCATGATCCAATCTGTTTTCACTGTACTCTAGATAACCATGCTGGAGCCTGTGTCACGATGTCCACCAGCCCTTTGGCAGGATTCTGGAACAACAAAGAGTGTGAAGAATCATTCCCATTTGTGTGTGAAGCTCCTCGTAACGGCATCTCTCCACCGACTCGAGCTCCGACGCTGCCTCCGGCGACCGGGTGTGATAGTGGCTGGGGCGGACAGCCTCACTTCAGAAACTGCTACAGGGTGATCTAAGCCATGCATTTTACTCAGTGACACACAACACAGAGCAGGATACTGTTAGGAAGCAGTGTTCAGATGCACAGGCGTCATTGATAGTTCGATTTGCCCGTGATTTCGGGCATTTGTATGCGATTTTTCAAAACCTTTCGGCAACTCAAAATCAGGGCTGACATTATGCGGTCTGAACTCAGCTTAAGTAGAATCTGAAGGAGCACTTGATAATTACAGACAGGTGTGTTTGATCAGGGTTGGAGCTGAACTTGGCAGGTAGTTGGATCTCCAGAAACAGGATTGGGCAGCCCTGATCTAGACTGAACAGAAGTATTTCTGTCCACATCAGCAAGAAAAGAAAACAATCTTCCAATGGAAAAAGGGGAAGAATCATGAATTCATGAATACTGAGTGTGATTACAACAACACCAGTGGCTCTGTGGGGACTGTATTGCTGTATTTCTTTAAGTAGCTGTATGCTATAAGACAAGGATAGGCCATTTTTAGGGGTGATTATCACCTAAGTTTTATTTTTTAATGGTCTTCTTGCTGATGTGTTTGTGTTGGTTATTTTCAGCTGTTCACAGTGGACTTTGCCCAGAAGAAGAGCTGGCAGGCGGCTCGAGAAGACTGTCTTGCCCGCGGCGCCGACCTGGTCAGCATCCACAGTCCAGAGGAGGAACTCTTCCTGTCCAGCTACTCGAAAGGAAAAACCAAGTGGATCGGGCTGAGTGTCAACCCGGTGGAGGGAGGTTTGTCTGCTTGCTGATGTTTCACTGACTGTGAGAATCACTCATGTGTGGATCGAGCGGTTTCTGACCTCTCTTCTCTAAGGTTACCACTGGAGCGACGGGACACCGGTCAGTCATACCAACTGGGGCCACGGTGAACCCAATAATCACAATGGCCGAGAAAACTGTGTGGAGATGGTGACCACTGAAAACAGGACGTCCTGGTGGAATGACCTGAACTGTGATGCCCACCAAGACTGGATTTGCATGATTGCTAAAGGAAAGAAACCCATTATACCTCCAGAGCCTCCGTCACCTGTACCAGGTGCCAGTATAATCTATTACTAACATAACCATCTCCATTTAAAAAAATATGCCATAATTAGTAAAATAATACATCAGAATACGTTTATTTATTGTGGGTGTTTATTGATTTGTTTTTTTTTATTTAGCTCCAGAGTGCGGATCGAACCCTGGCTGGAGGAAGAACAACGGCATCTGTTATTACTATAACGACACAGACATTGTGGACTTTCACATGGCCCTTGTGAGGTGTTACGAAGAGAAATCTAACCTGGTGTCCATCGCTGATGAAGTCGAGCAATCTTACGTGGTCAGCTTGGTACGGAAGCTGTTAATGTTGTACTGTTCTTGTAAGACAGCACATTGAAGATGAATGAGTGGAGATCTGTGAAAGCGCTGGTCTGATTATGTGTTGTTTTCAGGTGGGCACTGGTCAGGCGGCTGCGGCCTGGATAGGAATGAGAATGTTTGGAGTTGCGGGAGGAGAGTATTTGTAAGTTTTAAAGAAAATATTATTTTATAATATTATATTATAGCGTGACTCAGTCCTACAGAGCTGTTTCTGTGTTCAGGTGGACCGATCTGTCCCCAGTGACGTATGTTCACTGGGGTCCCGGAGAACCCAACGATGCAAACGGAGAAGAACAGTGTGTCCAGATGAACAGACATCCAGGTGCACTAATATTGTTTTACACTAGATGCGGACCCTTAATATTAACGAACATGTTGCTGTATTTCATATTAACATACATTAGAAACATTGAAATTATTGAATGTACAATTTACATTGTTTTTGTTTTTTAACCACTGTGCTTTGAAAACCATCCATCACTATATTCTTGGTATATAAAAACGCTGCCATAATATTTCTTATTACACGGCTCTCTGGAATGCTTGATTCTGATTGGTCAGTTGAGACATTTGTAGGTTCGTTCTTTTCGAATAATAACCGTTCCAAAGTAATAACGCATAGCTGGGACTACTTGTGTGTTTAAATCCCTCCGCACCAACATAGATTACCGTTTGGCGCCATCTTGTGACAAACACTAGACAACATGAGGTGCAATAAATAACTTAAATACATCCGTTGTTATATATTCATATGTAGATGTTATAAATTGTCTTACTAACGTTTGAATGTTAGTCACATGGTACTATATCGTTTCGCGGAAGGGTGAAAATCTTAATTTAATTTAAAACAAATATGATTCAAATTCATATTGATGTCCAGTTTTTTGTCCTTATGTAGTACGTAGCCGTGTAATAAGCAGGACAATGTTCAAGCAGCCGGTAGTTATAGCAGAAAAAAACCCCGACAGTGTGATCAGGACCCGACACGAAGCGGAGGGTCTTTTATCACGCTAAAGGGGCTTATTTCTTACATAAAGCATAATATTAATAGTAGTACTGATCTTAATAATGCATAAATATTAAATAATAAATACAAAAAAAATGTAATGCTAGTAATTAAATAGAAATATCAATAACAATAATTATTTGTTTTATTATTAAAATTACGTAATTAATTTTTCAAATATAATTCTAATAACTATATATTATAATGATAATTACTATTGTTCTAAAACCAATAGTAATTTATTTTTTATTTCAGCCAACTGGACTGTGTGCTCAGTGACCTGACCAGTAACTCGGCCGAAGGAACAGAGTACTTTAAGATGCTGGTGGGGGTTTTCGCTCCGGAGTTTCGCAGCGTCAAGAACATGCACTTAAGGAACTTCTACATGATCGTTCCTCCTCTGGTGGGTCTTCATAATCAGGAAGTCTCTTTCTAACAGCGGCTTCTCTTGCATAACATTCACCTTTTATTCTCCCGCGCAGACGGTGAATTTCGTGGAACATTCCATCAGCTGCAAAGAAAAACTAAACAAGAAGAACAAAGTGGGAGCTGCGTTTACAGACGATGGTTTCGCCATGGGTATGCCATGTTTAATACAGTTATACACGTTCTTTCCATGGGCTAAATATATTTTGTCTGTTTTGCAGGAGTCGCCTACATCCTGAAGCTTCTGGACCAGTATCAGGAGTTTGACTCGCTGCACTGGTTCCAGGCTGTGAGGGAGAAGTATTTGAAGGAAATGAACGCAGTGGTGAAGGAGCAGAACGTTCAGTCCACCAGCCAAGACGAGAAGCTCATGCAGACCATGAACCTGACACAGAAGAGACTGGACATATATCTGCAGGTATGGAAGCATCATCAACAATAATGCCCAATGGCTTTGTTTAATTGCATCTTTTTTCCATTTGTAGGAGTTCGAGCTGCTCTATTTCTCTCTGAGCAGCGCTCGGATCTTCTTCAGAGCTGATAAAACAGCAGCCGAGGAGACCCAGGAGAAGAAGGACAGAGGTTTGTTGATGGATCCGTGATCTCTAGAATATTTCATGGTGACTTTTAGCACCACAAACACCCCTTTAATCTCTCTTTTCAGAGGAAGGTGCCAAAACTGGTCCGGGTTCCTCAGCGATCGAGGGTTCTCCTGGGGAAAGCGGTGCCAAGTGAAGCTACAAAGGATCTTGAACGATATAAATCACTTGAACAGCATGGAATTACTCCAGAGGAGGTTAGAAACATTGACCCTCCAGCCACCACACTTCTGCTGGAGTCTGTACAGCTGCTTACCTGCACTCATTCAACTCAACTGACTGAGGATGTGGACCAACACTTTGGATTTACATCATGATTGTTTGATGTATCGACAACGATGTTCAACAGCTGTTTTGTGACGCGTTATGTAAATTCAAGAAGTGTGATTGGTAGATGAATGTGTAGTTTTCTGTGTTTTTCTTATAGGGATAGTTCCCCAAAAAATGAAAATTCTGTCATTAATTACTCACCCTCACGTCGTTCCAAACCTGTAAGACCTTCGTTCATCTTCAGAACACAAATTAAGATATTTCTGGTCAAATCCAAGAGCTTTCAGACCCTCTGCAGACAAAACATAAGGGTGGAGTAATTAATTAATGACAAAAATGTAATGTTTTGGGTGAAGTTACCCCAATGTCCTATTGATTGTTGATTTGCTTATAATTGAATGTCTCATATATTGTTAGGAACAAATATTTTTATAGTACAAACTGACCTTTAGGATACTTTTTTTTTTTTTTTTTTGAAGCTAAAGAAATTCAAAGAATTATATTATTTCACCTAAAAATTGATATTTTGTCATGTGACTATATATATCCATTTCTATGTTGCTCAGAAGTCATGTTTTAAATGACAAGACTATGAGTAAACAGTGTCAGACTTTTCTTTTTGAATTTTTCTTTTCTGTCCAGTACTAATTTACTTCACTAATGATTTTCTGCCTAAAACTTATTCATCAACATGTGAAACATGATATAAAATGTAGCACACTAACAAATTTCCTTTTTAGTCTATTTGTGCTGCCTAAAATACATCGCAATGTGTCCCGACAGTAAAAAAAACTCCTGAATTATCCCGGAGCACTGTGATGAAGGAAGTTGAAATGCACTTGCCTTAAAGCTGCTGCTGTAACAGTATTCATGATTGCGCTCTTCACAGCAGTATCTTCACATCAGAGACATTCCGTCTGATTTTCTTGCCTATACTGACCTTTTGTAAGTAATCTGTGTGTTAACCGTTAACCTCATGCCATCTTTATTAAAAGACTTGGGGACAAAAGCATGTCTGATCACGTTAAACAGGAAAAAAGCAAGAGCTTCAGGGTCACTCATGCATTACAGGCACACACACATCATGCTCGTACCGAACAACCCCTTCCCACACAGAGTACAAACACTGGTTCAGGAAAGCCGTTCTGCTTTATTACAAAGAAAGGGAGCTTTAAAGGTGGTCAGAAAATACAAGATTGGTCTGTTTTTTCGTACTATGGGTTTTCCCTTTCCTACGAAATGCTTCTATTCAAATAGCTGCAGCTGAAATGTCTCCACCCCCTTTTTTTTCGCAATACAGATGTCCTCGCTCGGGCCTTCCGTGTCGCCTTTATTCGTTAAGTTGAATTGGTCTTTAAGTGCACGGGGTAACAAACGTGATTCCCCGTCTGGCAGCTCAACATACTGTTCACTAATTTTTTTGTCTTTTTGCGTAGTTTTTTTTTTTTTGCTTCTACCACATAATGCCATTTTCTGTTCACCTCCTAAAAACGAGGTCAAGCATAGGTACTTCTTCCAAAATAGACGCCATGTATATATATATATAGATACATCTATCTATATATATCATATATATACACATTCATACATACATATCTTTATTCATGTGATGTCAAAAAATTAAAAAAAATGTACACGTTTATTACAAAATCGTAACAAAGACTGAAAAGGGTTCGTATTCATTCTGGAACAATGTTTCTCGGTAAGCTCACAACCGCCTGGTCCACGGGTTGTGCCCAATAACGGTCACTGAAACAGTCTGATTGGGATTTATTGATGCTAATCAGAAAACACCTCACCGGATGAGCAAAAGAAACGGGAAATGAAAGAAAACGGGGAGGGAAAACGAAAAAAGCACCTCCTTGATGTTAATGACAGGGCCGCGCGTCCTTCCAGTTAGCGGAGCGAGTTTTCCCACATTAAAAAAAAAAGCAGAAAACAATTTTTGTGTTCTTTTATTACTAAATAGTGCAACAATGAACATTGCATTTTCTCTTGCCCTTGTGTATTCACATGTACTGGATTTGTCTTTGTGTCTGTCCTGTTTGTTAGTGCAGCGCGCTTCGGAAAACAAAGCGCAAACTGCGGGGGTTTTTTTTTTTCTCTTGAATACCAATGGATGTGTTTGTGTGCTGTACTGCAACTTCAAAGACTCCAGGCAAACACCAAAAGGGGCTTTCCATCAGAGGAGTAAACAAAACATTGACCCTGCTCGAAATGAAATGGAGGGAGAAGAAGAAAAAAAAACAAACAAAAAGAAAACAAAAAAAAAACGTAAGAGGGGAATTTAAAAACAGAATGAAAATATATAGAAGTTTTGTGTTTGGGCAGCACATAATTTGTAAGGCAGGGCCCCTCCCCCCAGTTCTCAAGGTGGAGACCCCCGCCACCCCCCTCCCCCTCCCGCAGTCCTAGTCCAGAAGTTGAGGAATAAAACCAGGTTTTTTGTGGTCAGGCAGGTCGGCTGGCTGTCTGTTGCAGCTGACGGACTCAGCTTCAGAAGGCCTGCTGGGCCGGATTGTAATTGAAGGTGGTTGGCACGTGAGGCCGCTCCTCTAGCTTGTCGTATTCCAGGTGAAACTCCTGAGAGAGCAGAGACAAACACAGCTGATCTTTACTTGCATGTATACAACATACATACATTTCACTCGAACGTTCAGTATAGTGATGACATGAGGCATTTACATTATCAGGATCAATAGGGAAGCCTGACTGATTGGTTCACTAGGCAGGTGCAGGTTATTAGTTTTGAAACATTTTCTAATAAATATAGAGCAATGTTTTCAGCAATTTTCACAATGCACCTGACCTGTTCTCACATTCAGGAATAAAAAATGTGGGTACTTCTAAACAGCCATTTAGAAAGCATAAAAGGTGAAATAAAATTATAAAATAAAATAATAATAATAATTATATATATTTATATATATATATATATATATACACACCAATGTGATCATAAATTTACATACCCAAACATGTCTTAAAAATATTTTTATTTTAATATAATTTTTAAAGTACTGTCAGTTGTTTATATATACACACACTCCCCAAGAAAAATAACAACAATCGATACAAATTAAAAAAATCAACATGAATTTCAATGAGTTCTTTATTTTGTTAAAATTATTAACATAATTGCAATTTGTGCAATGGGTATGTAAACTTATGAGCACAACTACATAAAAAATATTTGTTTTAACAAATTTTTACATTTTATAATAAATTTCTATTATAAATTCATTATTTTATTTTTGTATTAATTTTTGCAAAAAATAAAATAAAAAATCCATAATACTGACAATAACCAAAAATCTACATTTTAATAAACACTAATTTAAAATTTATACTTTTCAACATTTTTTATAAGAATTTATAAATTTATATTTTACAAATATACAATATTTTACAAAGTTTTGAGAAATTGTGTCCGTTGTGTGGCATTATATTATGTTATGTTTAAGCATGAACCAACCATCTTGCTCTATAGACAATGTATGATATAGCAGAGACTATCATATTTAAAAATTCACATTGGTTATTATTACTGTGTGTCATGACTATAGCAGTCATTCTGCTGCTCCAGGATACTGACCTCAGAAAAAAAACCCACAATGGCACAAAGCCGATGTTAGTCACTCACTTGAGCTATTAAACCGATCAACAAGTGTGTGGAGCTGTAGAAAAGAAAAAGGAGGGACCCTGAATTCAGTATCTTTACCTTCGCGACCTTCCTCCAGTTATGACAATCAAAGAAGTAGTATGTTCCTCTCTCGTAAGTGTTGGTCTTTAGCGTGGGCTCCATGCCAGGTGCTCTTGTGATCCAAACCCTTTCCTCTTTATGGTACCTCCAGTCCCGGTTGAAGCTGCAAACAACAAAATGCTCCATTTAACCTGTCAACTTCCACCCGTGTTTGGTTATCAGCAATAATGATGTAATCAGCAGGACGTACAGCTCAACAGCAGCGAGGAGTTGTAAGAGGTCTCCTCCGTTCATGTAGTAGAGGTAAAACAGCAGGTCTTCACCGTATCGTCCCAGTTTTATTGCAGCCAGCTGTTCAGAGCACATTAGAAGGTTAGCAGCATCCACATATTACAATGAGCTTTTACTGTGTTTATCACCTCACCTTGTCCCTTATGTGAATGTTGGTTAAGTACTCTGAGGGAACATGGAAGTCTAAAAGAACAATTGCATTTATTACTTAAGAGCTCAAATGAGTTAGTCGTCTGTACAGGTTAAGTCAAATTAACTCTTACCAATGTCTTGTGGTCGACATGGAGCTGAAGCCCAGGGAGAAGCAAACTTAGGATACAGATTCCTGCAAAGCCAAATACAATTAATGTGTGCACAAAAAAGGACATTGACTAGAAATCAATGTCGGGCACAGGGAAGGATCTTACTCTGGAGAGTTGAGGTTGAGGCCTAGCGTTGTTAGGTCGCTTCCTAAAGCCAGGTGAACCATCCCAGGGTCTGTCTCAGCTGCCCGGATGAATGTCAGGAGTCCGATCATCCCAAACTGATCTGTCACCATTCCTGAGGGAATGTTTGTTACCTTGCCTGGAAAAGATGTGAAGAAATGTCAAGTTTGGTTCTTCAATAGATTCAATAGTTGCTACACCTCTTGATCAATTATCATTAATATTCTAGCAGATGCAGATTTTTTATTTTTTTTTAGCAAACGGCAAATTCTAGTCAGGGTTATTATAGCTTACTAAAACTAGTTTTGTTGCTAAAATAAACTTAATATAACTAGTTATAAAATACCTGTAATATATATATAAAAAAAAAAACTTAAAAAACATTTTATTTCAGCTATATTTTATTTCATACTTCATACTATGTACTAAGATAACTGGAATTGAAATAAAATAAATAATAACCTTATGGACTATTGAAAATGACAAAAATTAAATTCCTAATACTTTAACCCTCAAAATATTATTAAAAAAATAATAATAAAATATAACATCCCAATAAAACAAAACAAATTATCTCGCCAGATTAAATAATTTCAGAATTCTAGTGCAGTTATATTTTAGATGCATGTATAATTATTTATTATTATTGTATATTTTTGTACATATTCATAGACCTGTAAACACCCATTTTTGTCATAATATTTTATTGGAATTTTTATTATTATTAAATATTCGTAAATACACTTTTAACTGGAAATCCTGCCTGTTGCATTGAACGATCTAAAAACAGATTCCGGAAGAAAATACATGCACTGTTGTATTCAGTCATGTTTTCAAGCTCAGGACAACGGTTTGAAACACAGTGGTGCTGATGTTACTAGAGAGCCTCACCATCAGGCAAAACCTGGATCCCCTTCTTTTGCTGGTTGTTATTCTGTGCTGATGATGTCTTGTCGCCCGGAAACTTGGGTCCATCTGCACTTGAGCTGCCCTTTCCTGAAGAGTTCAAGCTCTGTGGAGACAGCAGAGGCCACGACTATCAGTTAAAGTTAAATCTATCACAGTCACAGCACTGGACGCCATCACTTTCATTTTAACAGTTATGCATCCTTACCCATCCTGCGAAGCAACGACATGTTATTTATGCAATCTCTACTTGAAGCTTATGAAAGATCAAATTCAGGCTATACTGACTGATTTGCTTTCATCCGTGCTCAATGTCGGGTCCTTGTAGTTGGGTCCGGGCAGAGCTGGGAAGTCTTCGTTGTGAATGGAAAAGTCCTGCGACTGTTCGTTCGACGGCTTTGTGACCATTCCAACTATGGAGAGACACACTTTATTAAAGATTTAAGGGTTATTGTGAGGAAATAAGAATGAGACCTCTAACCTTGTCATGCATTCACAACACACCACTCATTGAAGGAGAAGTGTGCTTAGTCATAAAGGTTTCAGTTTCATGCAAGTAATGCGACTGTGTAAAATGAACTCGTACCATAGGGTGCCCTTCCAGCCAGCGGATTATGCAACGGTGTTGGGTTGCCGTTTCCCTCCCTCCGACTTCTGTCTGCAAGTGCTGGGAATTCTGAGAGGTCTATTCCTGTCACGTTTTCACTCCCATCTGCCACCATAGCAGAAAAAAATTATATGAGTATGAGCTCTTTTCTTTCTAGAGCACAATTTAAGCGTCATGGTTCCTGACGTGGTGTATCTTCACGAAGCACTCACCTGTCCCGTTGAAGATGTTATTGGATAAGGAGTTCATGCCAAACCCCTGGCTCCGGCCCATTCCAAATCCTGACATACTACAATGACACACATGAGGATTTGACCCTTTTGTTAAGGTCAGTCTTAATCAGTCTTGATTGGCCTTATCTTGGCCTAAGGTGAAAGTTAATTAAAATACACACATATATATGTATTTAAAATGGTGAGAAGCCACTTTTTAACACCACTTTAACTTCTAAAATAAACAGAAAAGACACGTATTGATGACAGGAGATTCGGTCAAGCTTTGGTCGAGTTTATTCTCTTTGTGTCTCATTTAAAATGTTTCTATTTTCTTTTTATTTAGTTTCAATGGCTTTGTTTACGCGCACACTTCTTGTTTTCAATCAGACTGAATTAATTCCTATACATGAATCTGAATGTAGTGTTTACATGAATGCTAAATAAAGTGATCGGGTTTATATGTCACAAGCCCAAAATCGAATTCATTTGGAAGAGGGCAGAGAGCAGCGTTGTCATTTAAAGAGACATGGACTGAAATGGCATGTTTATACCTTGTAAATAGCCATTTTTTAAATGATATAATAAATGATCTGATCTATTTTGAGCTTAAAAATTTACAAATGCATTCTGGGGACACCGGAGACTGCAAAATGGGACTTAAAAAAGTGCATTTTAGATACTGTGAACTTAAAAATATTTATATTATGTATGGGTTATGTATTGAACTGTATTGTTGCATGCATAATAATAACAGCACAATTTACTGCATGAAAATTTTGAAAGCACAAAAAAAAATCTAATAAAAAAAAAAAACATTCAAAAGGTTGCAGCAAGACCAATAATACAAGGTGGGTAGATACAAAAATACAAAAGGTATCTAGGCCAGTCCAACAAGGCTCATATCATTTATTATTCATAGATCTTTAAATTGTGCAAAAAAGTGCAAAGTTGCAGGAGTGCATTATAATTGTAATATTATATCCTACATTGTGTTTTATACATTATATCATTTTTTTTCATTAACATTAATAATATAATCTCTAATCTCAAACACTAAAGGTTAGGTAACTAGTGTTTTAACCCTGAATCCTTACTGTTTGCCTAAACAGCACTAAACATAGGAATTCACGGCTTCAGAAGTCCCTTTATAATTTGTTTCATTCCCATTTCACTGAGCACAATCTGGTAATCCTGAACTGGTCATTTATTTTTAAATAATAAACCTGTTTAACAGACAGTCCTAAAAAGTCTTACCAAAGCAAGTTGTTTGCTACCGCTATCTCTGGTGTAACCATTCTTACCTGTTGATGGTGAATGGCTGGCGTGCTGGCTGCTGCTTGGGCATGCAGATAATGCTGGGAGAGCTGCGGTTCGGGCTACCCAGGCCCGAGCTGCCCATGCTGTTGGTCCTGCCGCTCATGCCCATACCCTGCCCTACCTGCGAACTTATCATGTTCCTGGTGTTCATAGGCAGGATGCCCCTGCGGGACACCAGCAAGTCCGGGATTTAACAGATCATATCGTAAATCAACATAAATCAAGCAGAGGAGATGGCGTACCTGTTCGGCGAAGGTGGCGTGTGGAGGGACATTGTTGGGACGCCTGTCGTTGGGGTGCTATGGCTCGGTAATTGAGTGCCTTGTGTTAAACTCCGGTTCAATTGAGGGTTGTTGTTGCTCATGCCCCTTATTGAGAAACCTAGTGCACCTACAAAATGAGTCGGGAAAGAAACACTGGTGCTCAGAATCAGAGAACATGGTGTTTCTATTAGCATTGCAAGCATTTTTCAGTACTATAGGCCGTACTGAAGAATTGTACTTACTTTGCGGACCATACAAACTCGCACCAAGCTGTGACAATTGACTTGACGATGACGGCGAGGGAGATGGCAGCATCTGAAAACCAAGAGAAGTTAGAATTTGCATGCTTTTAACATCATGTGCCAACAAACTATACACAGAAATAAAAAACATACATGTATTTACATATACATATTTACATATCCTGTTTTTGCAAGAAGTCTGTTATGCTCATTATGGTCGGCATTTTTTGGATCCAAACAAATATAGTACTATTATTAAAAAATACAGTAAAAATACAGTACTATTGTTAAATATTATTACAACTTAAAAGAAACATTTTATATTTCAAATGTCTTTTTTCTGAGATGGCAATGCTACATTTTCTTCATTGTCACGTGATTCTTCAGAAATAATTCTAATAGGCTGATTTGCTCAAACATTTATTATTACAAATCTTGAAAGTTACGCTGCTTAATATTTTTTCGTTGAAATGGTGATACTACGGAAGTTCTAAGCGGCCATGTATTATAATTTTTTCCCCCCATCTTGTTTTCTCGTGATCACGTCTTATTTTTCTCATGATCTCGACATAAAGGTTGTTTTTTCGTTATCACAATAAAAAAAAAATGTTCTGGACTCAACGAAAAACTCTTTTGAAGGAATGAAGTTTGATTTAACAGCAAATCAAAATGCAAACAGAAAGAAATCAATATTTGTCAAAATTTGTTTTCGATTGTTTTATTAAAGTAGACCTTTTAGGCTGCCTATAGACATAAGGCAACATAAAATACGTTTTAAATAGTATATTTCTATAATTTCAGCAGTGTGCAGATAATGCTGCCTGGTGTTCTTATGCCGGACACACAAAGAAAATTAGGTCGTGATAACGAGAAAACAACTCTTGCTACATCGAGATAACGAGAAAATTAAACCGTGATCACGAGAAAACAACTTTTGTTATGTCAAGATCATGAGAAAACAAGATGGAAAAAATACACGACCGCTTAGAATTTCCGTATGATACAATTTGTTGATGAATATTTTATTATAGAATGTTTCCAAGAACTGCATTTACTTTAATTTTTTGTCAAGGTCTTTACTTTGGTTTTACGACAAAGGTTTTAATCCATTTCAAATGCTTACTGTATTTCTCACACATTTCTCCCTCTCTCAATTTCACATACTGACAAATGAAAGATGCTTTTTGTTGAGCTAATGCAACATAACGGAGAAAAAATGACATACAATATATGTGTATTTGCTTAATTTGCTTTAATGCTGTCATTTAGAATGACAGGAAAGTAGAGTTGTCACAACTACAACTCCTTATAAAATGGCTAAAGTGTAGTATTTCCACACACACAAATTGCCATCTGCACCATCAACATTTATAATTAAGCTATAATTCGTTTCCATCATAACATTTGGACATGCTCCCAACTTCAACTTCAAAATTATGACGTGTTCACTTGTGCTCAAATATGAACATTCTGACTTGACTTCACTTGTAATGTAATTGTCAGAAATGTTCAGAATCATATACGTTTATGAAGTTATAGATTACTGGAGTCACTTACCCCCAGTTTCACAGACAAGGCTTAAGACTATTCATAAACTAAATGTAAATCTGAGGTGTTTCAACCAAAAGGAACTTCTTAAAACATGTCAGTGCTTTTTTTGTCACACCAGTAATGCATGTTTATGAAAATTAATTAAATGTTCCAATCAAACTATGGCCTAATCCTGGTTTATGAAACCGGGCCTTAGATTATTGTGTTTACTATTATGGTTAAAAAAAATAAATAAATAAAAAATAAGCGTAATTTGTTTTTATTTTGACAACTGTGTTAAAAATATTTTAAGGAACATTTTAAAATCAATTTTTTGATCCTAATACACTACCAGTCCAAAACGTTGGAACATTCTCACCAAGCCTTACATGTATTTGATCCAAGATATAGCAGAAGCAGATTTTTTATTTTATATATTTTAATATTTTATTGTATTCCGGTGACTTCAACGCTGAATTTTTAGGATCACTTCTCCAGTCATATGATCCTTCAGAAATCATACTAATATTTTGATTTGCTGCTTAAAATCATGTATCATTATAATGTTGAAAACAATCAAGTAATTTAAACCGATATTAAAATGCTTTCCGAAGAATCATGTGACACTGGAGAAAAGATGCTCAAAATTCAGCTCTCACATCACTGGAATAAATAACATTTGAAAATAAATTCAAATAAACAGCAGCTATTTTAAATAATAAAAATATTTCACATTTGTATTGCTTTTGGATTAAATTTTGGATTAAAGGTCTGGTAAGCAAAAGGGACCTCTTTTTGTTGGTCAGGTCAGTAAAGATGTTATGTAAAATACTACGCTAATAATAATTTAATATTTCATCCTTTCAACAAAAGGATGTGACACAGTGAACATAACCATGAGAATGAACTATTATTGACATACGTCTTTCTCCGATCGATGCGGGAACATTGACGGCTGGCCATAGTATATGCTCTCATCAGTGTAGTCACTTTCGACCCCCTCCCCAAACTTCTTTCTCTGTGCACTGAACATTCCGTTTGTCACCTACAGAAGAGAGGAGATGGTTAAAACCAAGTTATCTCATTCCTGAACCAAAATCTTTCTGCAGGTCTAGTGGACATATCGTTTGCAAGTGCTTCTCTACAGCACAACTGAGAACTTGTAATAAATAATGAATTACCACTGCAGAACAAGACCCAGGGCTGTGTGTTGATTCAAGCACGTTATAAAAAGACACAGGGTATTTTGTCAATTAAATCTTTGAATTAGGAGGAGTAAACTTAAACTTAAATGTACTTTAGCGGACAGTCTAATGCTGTAAGAACATTTCGAGCGATTATGGCGGTACGCTGTTAAATAAATAATTTATCCAGCTGTCCAAAATAAAGCAGATCATCGCCGTCTGGTTGGAAAACAAATAAACATTACTTTCCAAACTGACACCTGACAACAAACACAGAAACTGCTTAAATCACCAGGTAAATCCATGAAAAGCATCAATTACTAGCCAGATACTTAAACATTTAGCACGTTTCCATATACCGTAACATTATTAATCATATCAAAACTGAATCCTGCTTGTTGTGATGTTGCGAACACAATTACAGCGAGACATAAATTAAATTAATAACGGCATGTCGCGTAATTTTCTTATTTCTATAAGCTAGTTAGCTGTCTCGTTAGCTGTTAAGCTGCTAACTACAAATAAGACATTTGCGGCATAAATAAAGATTTAAATGGAAACCAAAACACCCTGGACCATTTTATCTATATTAGTCGTGGTGACTACATTTTATAACGGCTGTATAGACAGGCATAATACATGTATCTATATGATTAAATGGTTTAGGCCTGTGTTTCGGCTGTCTGTTTTTGTTAGCGCTAAACGCTAGTCGGCTAACTCTGGCCTCGAACAAAAACAGAAACCAGTAAAGCCGTGCAAACGTGTCTATGCATTAATTCAGCTACTAAATATCTGCTTGGATATGCGCACAAAGCTGCAAATGTTCATTTGGCCCTGTATATGCGATGCAAACCCTTCTGTGCAATGTATTTTTTGGTGAAAAAGGAATTGACTAACCGCATTAATTTACCCTCTCCTCGCAGATCCAAGATGGCTGTGTATCCTACAAGCGAGAATGCTGGGGGAATAGCCTTTACCCTCTGACCCCTTGACCTTCAGTTTATTTCATACCAGACTGAAAATTGTGCTGGACACTGTCTGCTCGATATTAGACACTCTGTAGGTCACTTGTGAGATTTGTATTATGTTACAACGAGATGAAACAGTTAGACTGTAGTCAGTCTTTTTATACCTGAAACATCATGGACACACAGTTTCATTTGCTGGTGCTTTGGAGTTAGATTTTAGAATACTAATTTTGTAATCTGCCATTTGACAAACTCTGTTTAGATTATCTTTTAGAATATTTATAATGTATATTTTACATCTGCAGCCAAATTCAGGGAACGCTGATTAAGACTTCATAGCTTGATCTTTCTGACAGAAAGGGTGATAAAGATTGAGTGCAAAAGGTCTGTTTCTTGTCAGCATCTTGTAATTAATGAATAAAGTATATTTAAAAAGAGATTACCGTCAAAATATGCAAATCGTAGATCACATTAACATGGTTTCCTTAAATAATGTTTTCCATTTAATAAATCCAAAGCCACTAGCTTACTATGAAAATATAGTCCAAATACATTACAATGCTATTTTTATTTCATAATGTTTTGTAAAATGCGATTTTAAATAACAACATAAATCTAGATTGAACTATATTTATAGTTTGCAGTTCTGTGTAGATGAATCATAGTTTAGTTGTAAACGTGATTTCTCTCATCATCTGAACTTTATTTCATGATCAGGTTTGTTCTGCTGAGTGCGCTGTTAAATGACGAGTCAAGCAAAAGCTGTAGGACTGAAACTCTACACTGGACATTTCACATTTGTGAAAAAATCTTATATTTGTGCAGGAATGCTTACATGGGTGCGAGAATGATTACTGATTGTCTAATGATGGCTGTTTTTTTTATGTATATTTAAATATGTTCCTGTCAACCACTTAGAACAGCCTAAAAGAAGTGGTTAAATAGTCCTTGGAGGATTATTTTGAAAGTTTACATATTAAATCACATTTAGTTGTGATCTTTTAACTGGCGTAATCCCATTTCTCACTTTCTGTCTTTTCCCTCCACTGTGAAGTGGTACTCAGGCTTTTCAGACAGCACTTGAGGGTTCTCAATCATAGTCTAAATCACTGGAGACCATTGATAGGCCACTAAATAGCTAAGCCTTGAGTTATGGGAGGAATGACTGGGAGTGCAGTATCATCCAATGTTGCATTTAGTTATAGTGATTTATTACTTCTGGATTAAGGATCAACATTAATTTTTGATAGGGAGGAAAATTATATATATATTAAGTGTAGAAAACAATCTTGGGCAAGTCTGGTCTGATCTCAGAGGTGAATATATTACATTTTAATCAATTAATTAATACTAAAAAGCTCAATCACATAAAGCTCTTTTTTTATCTTTTAATTTAATAAAAATACATTCAAATAGATCAAATAGATTTCATACATACAGTGCCTACAAGTTTTTCATTTAATATTTTTGTTTTTATTTCTTTGTTTCATTTATTATACACTTTTTAATCATTTAGTTTGTTTTGGCATAAGGAAAAATATCAGCATAATAAATATGTCCTGATAATGAAAAAAAAATTATATATATTATATATATATAATTCAGAAATTGCATATATTATAATAGTATATTTTTGTTTTCCTATCCCTATAAACTCTTAAACTTTCTAAAACCAAATACTGTGGTATGCCATGTGATATCGACAGCCTCTGTTGGTTGTCCATAACTGGGCCAGTCTTATCTTTGGGGTGGTGCACTCAAGTGGTCTCTATTCTGTAGAGGGTCCTGACTGAGATAAGCGCTGAAATAGAAGGTCTCAGATGACCCTCAAATTCCTTAATCGCACGATAACTTTAGGCTTATCACAGCTCTCGGTCAGCTCCACCTTCCAGCACTGGAAGAAATCATTTATCCAGAATGGGGAGGAGCGTGTGGGATGTCATCCCTGGTGCTCTCTGCAACTGGCAGGGCAGAGGTGTCAGCAGAACACAGGAGCTTGAAACGCCACACCATTGTCTCATACCTTGTGACAAAAAAGCTTGATGGTAAATGAAGATCTACGTTTTCAGCAACCTGGTAAGACGAAAGGAATGTTACAGTTTTTCTAATGTATTTTCATTGTTCCATTCATAGCCTACACTTTAAAAAAATATGGGTTCTTTGTTGGCATTTATGGTTCCGTGAAGAACCTTCAGCATCCATGGAATCTTTCAATACCACAAAAAGTTTTTTTATGTTCCTCAAACTAAGAAAAAAAAGGTTCTGTTAGGAACTATTCGCTGGAAAGTTCTTTAGAGAACCAAAATAATTTTTTGCTGTGAAAACCTCCCGAGGAGTCTTTATTTTTAAGAGTGTAAATGTCTGATGCCACAGAAGAACCATTTTTGGTTTCACAAAGATCCATTCAGTCAAACGTTCTGTAAAGAACCAGCTCCAAGTACTTCAGATGTTAAAGGTTCTCTATGGAACCATTTAGACAAAAAAGGTTCTTCTATGGCTTTTTTAAGACTGTACCCTTATTTTGTTTCTGAAGATACCATGAATGTGGACGGAGAAGATGGGAAATGTTGTGCGAGGTGCTGTCGCCTTCGTGCCTTCCGAGAGATGTCAACGTTTCTTAGTAGGCGACTTGAAGGAGATGCCCCTTGATCGTACTCTAGACCTGAGTAGCCGGCAATTACGTCGTCTCCCACTCAGAGCTTCTGCCTTTGAAGAACTGGTCAAACTCTACCTGAGCGACAACCACCTGAGCAACCTGCCGCCAGAATTGCGAAACCTGCAGAAGCTCCAGCTTCTAGCCTTAGACTTCAACTGTTTTGAGGAGCTTCCTCTGGTCGTTTGCAGCCTCGTTCAGCTAAACATCCTCTATCTCGGTAATAACCGCCTGTACAGTTTGCCAAAGGAACTCGGGCAACTCACTGAACTTAAAACCCTGTGGCTGGAGACCAACTGCTTCACCAAGTTCCCTCGAGTAATATGTGAGCTTCCCAACATCAAGACCCTCCATTTGGGATACAACCAGCTACGTAGCTTACCGACCGAGCTTGAGCAACTGGAGGAGCTACGCAGCATTTGGCTCGCGGGAAACTTGCTAAACGATTTCCCTCCCGTGCTGTTGAAGATGCATTATTTGGAGGTGATCGATGTGGACCGCAACCGCATTTGCCAGTTTCCCTCACTCACTTGCTTGAGAGGCTTAAAGCTTGTCATCTATGACCACAATCCTTGCGTTAATGCACCAGCAGTGGCTGAAGGTGTGAGACGGGTAGGCCGCTGGGCAGACAGCTCTGATGATGAGGAGGATGAAGGTGATGGAAAAGTTGCCAAAGCAGGTGTGAAGGCACAGGCATCATTGGAAGAAAATGAATGAAGAAGAAGTTTGTGACGAAATACTGAGGCCAGGCTGTTTTATATATACATATATATATAGTGTTTTGTAGATTTTCGAAGTAGAATAGAAATTAGTTAAATATAAATAAATATTTTATGTGCTGTCAAGTGATTAATCGCATCCAAAATAAAAGTTTTTGTTTCCAAAATATATGTGTGTGTGCTGTTTATATTTATTATGTGTATATAAATGCAAACACGTACACATATATATAAAAAAAATATATGGTTATATATTTTTATATTTTATATTTTTTATATATAATATAAAATATATAAATATATTATCAAAATGTATACTGTATATGTTTTTATTTATATATACATAATACATATACACAGTATACAATTAATTTTAACCAAAAACATTTATTTTGGATGCAATTTATCTCGATTTGGTTTGACAGGACTAATAATCAATGATATTCATAAACAATTGTATATTAGAACTGACATGTTTATATTGAAGAATTCTAATATGAAATATAGTAATTTACACATCATTTATTTCTGCCTATTTGTAACACAGTTGTTTATGTAATTAAAGGGAACCGATTTTCTTGATATGAAGCAAGCTAAAGTGCCGTGATTTTTTCTTCCTTCCTTATTGTGAAATTATTTATCATTCTCCATGAAATCGCAACATACAATATTTCTTTAGAAAGTATATTCAGATCTCTGTCAGGGACTTGTTAATTCAACCAAATTTCCATGTCCGTTCAGTGAATCTGTTCAGAGAGGTTGGCCGTGTCAGTTATAAATGGTGAAATTCTAACAATATTCCCCTGTTCATAAATAATGCAGGTTTCCTGTAGCAGATTTGGGTCTCCATTTTGATGTAAGACTCTTAATAGGTTTTAATAATACCCTAGTGCTCCTGCTTTGTAATATGAAGTCCTGCAGGACACAGTTCACTGGATTCACAGGTTCAAAATGTGTTAGTTGGACAAATAATAAGCAATCAAATTTTGCTTAAAACTGTGTAAATTGCTTGCATCAGAATCAGTGTTACAGTCCCAAGATTAAATGTGGGAGGAGTTAATATTTTGATATGACATTTTCAGGCTCGTGAATTAAAGATATATATTAAATGACCCCTATTTTTGAATACGTCATCTGAAAGCTGAATAAATAAGCTTTCCATTAATGTATGTTTTGTTAGGATTGACGGGACAATATTTGGCGGGGATATTTGCAAAAAAAAAAAACATTGCAAAAAAATCGCCTATAAAATTATTCAAATGAAGTTCTTAGCAATGCATATAATTACTTAACAAAAATTACGTTTTTAATTTATATAGTTAAATTCATGAAACATGATCTTTACTTAATATCCTAATGATGTTTGGCATAAAAGATAAATAATTTTGTTAGCTATTGATGCAAATATATCTGTGCTACTTAAGACAAATAATAGTCAAAATAATTAAAACATATTCCACAAACTATAATAGTAATGTGTATAATGAATATATCAAAGAGAAGTCTTATAAATTATTAGCATTGTTATTATTATTAAGAAACAAATAGCATACGACTAATGTTAAAGTTTAAAATGCTGTTTTTTAAACTGCAAAACTACACAACATTACAAAGGCCAAGTCCTTATTTTCCTTTAAATACATTTTAATTCTGCAACAATAATATATAAACGAATACATTCCACATTTCATTGCAACATTTATAGGAATATATTCTTCTTCTTCTTCTTTCAGGTTTTATGGCGGTTGGTACCTCACTTAGAAGGCGCATTACCGCCACCTACTAGACTG
>JAUCMT010000059.1:10995161-11012640 GCA_032357475.1 Enteromius thamalakanensis
TACCTGTTTTTGAATATTGTATAGATGGCGCCCTGTATCTGCTACATCCCAATAACACTGCCATATTTTAATTATGTTATAGGAATATATGGAATATATTTGTTTGTTTTAAAGAACGATGTAGCGCCGACGTTCGGTAAGAACTTTTATTTTGAAGGACAAGAAGTCCATCAGCCATTTGGAAAGCAAGAGCCGATCAGTTCCACGCAGGGTTGTGACAGAGAGCGGAGCTCCGTTATTGTCAGCCGCGATGGGGAAAAAGACTCGCGCAGGCACCGGTAGGAGAACTATTTTACAGCTCTCCCCGCCAGGACCGAACCGTGGCGCCACGGGAGCGGCTAGAGAGGAAGGGATCGGTTCGGGATCCGAAGGTAGGCGAGAAAGACTTCAGTAACGTCAGACGTGTCAGTAGAATCAGAAACCAAAAATATAGGGAGGGACGAACCATTTTAAGAGAAGCACGCGCTTCTATAGCAAGTCGAAAACGAGTTTGTTTGGTAAACTTAATGGGCATTTGTGATATTCGGATAATCGTAATAACAGATCCTTTCCGTCGTTGCTATAATTGAACTTGTTTTAATAAACCTGTACATATTGTGCAGTTCAGGAATCGCCGTTTGTCAGGTTTAGCGTTAGCCACTGTGACAGATTAACCGATAAATGTGCGTGTTAATGTAGCTTGTCAAACTGGTTGTGACGTAAACAACATGAAATGACAAGTAGCGATTTATTTTTATACATTTAAGCGAACTGTTTGCAATTTAAGTCATTTATAAGACACAGTTTCGAGTTAGCAGAACAGCTGCACTGGGCTTCAAACAAAGCGTTAGCCAAACATGCTAACGTTGTTTCACCCGGCGCGGAACAGCAAGGATAACTTTGTTTTTCATGTCTTTAAAATGTTGTAAACTGTCTTTGTCCTGTTGTAGACGAACCTGAGGGGAACACAGATTTTCAGCAGGATGTTAATATAGTAATGAAGACACCAGCTGTGAAGGCCACGCGTAAGTTATACCAGATTATTATCATGTACTGTATACTGTGTGTGTACTGTAAAATTTGTATTACGTTATTTACTTTGTGAGAACTGATAGAAATGTATTTATTGTGTGTTTGTGTCTCTCTATATATAGATATATATTAGTTGTGTATGTCATTGTTAAACAAATGTAATTGTACTATTACTACATTTCATTATTTTTCCCTTGTATTTGCTCCGTAGAGGGTTTGTCTCTGCTTGGAGCATATGAAGACAGTGAAGAAGAAGATGCAGCTGAAAACACCTTGACTGCCATGAAGGCAAAGCATAACCAGTCCTCAGACATTGACAGCACACTTGCTAATTTTATGGCGGTGAGTGAAGTCAGGTGCTACTTAAGACCAGACTATCGATTTGTACACCGTTTATACCCAAATCTGTCTGGAATTTTGACACTGGCTATCATATGTCTTTCCTAAAGGAAATCGATGCGATTACGACACAACCAACCCAGACAAGTGAATCTGGGACAGAGTCGAGTGCACCAGCCCCAACTCCTCCTCGCCCTGAACCCAAAACAGACCAGCAGGCTAATGATCAGAATGGACCCCCACAAGAATTTCAGTATAACACACAATACTCTCTCGCAGGAGGTGAATTTTTAGTGGACTGGTTTCTATTTTGTTTATGTAGTGTAGTTTTTAAACTAAATAACGGAATGTGGAAGTTAATGGATGTTTTTTTTTGTGTTGTAGCTGGGTTAGAGATGGGTGATTGGCAGGAAGTGTGGGATGAAAATACCGGCTGTTATTATTACTGGAATACTCAGACCAATGAGGTGGCCTGGGAGCTCCCACATTACCTGGCAAACCAGATGCAGAGTCTACATTACACGGGCAGGTGAGTTGTGAATATGAAAACAACAAAACAGACATTTGGCTTGCAATCAGGGGTCAGTTTTTATATTATTTTCACTAGTTGGAAATTGGGATTTATATATTACAAAAGATTTTATTCAACAAAAATATATTTTGCAGGAATATTTTTTTATGTTATATAAAATATATTATATAGTGTGCGCGTGTGTATATATATTTTATATTAATATTTTAGACATTTTATAAGTTTGTGTATATAGATATGTTATAACTATACATAAACATTATTTATTGGTTGTTAACTTTTTATTTATTGTTATGCTGATGTTTTTTTTTTTTTTTTACTTTTTACATAATGTAAAATAAATATAATTATATTTGAATATTTAAATGTAAAATATTTATATTTTTATTTATAGAAGTTTTGTTTACACTTGCGTTGTCAAACAAAAAATTGAATAATATATAAACATGAGATTTTTATACATGATGCATTGTACATATTAAATAAACACAGTATACACACATTATGTAAAATAGATTTTTAGATTAAATTAATCATTTGACAGCACTAATTAATATTATTCAGGGTTTTTTTCTGTCATATATATATATATTTATGTATATAATGTTTGTGTGTGTGTGTGTATACACATTTTATTTTGAATATAATTTTCCCCAGTTCATCTGTAAATGGCAATGGTGTGGCACATCAAAGTGGTTATACTGAACAGCAGTCTGTTGCTGCTGCTCCTGCATCTAAGAGTCAAACCAAAAAGAAGGCAAGTACTTTTTGACTTCTGCCTTAATTGCATGAAATTACCGGAAATCCACTTTGGTCTTTAGTATAATTCTACCTCCTCAATCCTCACAGGAAGTAATCGAGAGTGTTGTGGCTTTGACCAGCGAGGAAGAAGAGAGGCGAGGTGTGGCAGCTACTCTCCTTGCTCCTCTAATCCCAGAGGAGGTGAAGGAAGCAGAGGAGAAGTGGAGAAAGAAAGTGCTAGCCACAGAGGATACTGTAGAAATGGCTCAGGAAGTAGAAGGTGAAGGCACTCCATCTGTGGACTCCCCAGCTCTCAGAGATACGGATAGCCAGAGTAACCAGCGCAGCAGGAACCACTCCGCAGAATCTTCTGACAGGGAGGAGGAGACAGAAGAGGACACCATGGAGCTAGAGCTAGCACTAGAGAGGAAAAAAGTGAGTTGCTCCATTACCTTTTAGCTATTACCTATGTTATATTCATATTTCTATATTCTGAATATGCAGTCGTTATCTTAGTCTGAGTTCATCCCCAACTAAGCCAATATTGTTAATCTTTCTGTATTGTTTCTGTCCTGCAGGCTGAGCTGCGTGCCTTGGAGGAAGGAGACGGCAGTGCTGGTGGTTCGAGCCCTTGTTCCGAAGCAAGTCAGGACGGCCCTCGTAATTTGCTTTTGAAGAAGAACAAATGGAAGACGGCTTTCCAACGTGCGCCAAGTCCTGATTCGAGCAGCCGTGGCTCAGACAAGGCAGGATGGGCCACTCCAGAGCACTCAGACAATGGTAAAGATTGGCAGTAATAATTGGAGTGCTTAGAATTTTAATTAATTTGCCAAAATGAGGTTACGTATATCATGAATGAATCAATGAGTCACTTACTGAACATTTTGTGTTTTAAGCACATTCCAAACCAGCTGAGAAGCAAGGAGAGGAAGATGAAAAGGAGAAGCCTGTATCCAAAGCTCTTCAAAAGGAAGAAGAGGAGCTCAAGGTAATTGAAGTCAATCGAATCAAAATTGAAATTGGGGGAAGTACAGAAGTAAAAAAAATATTTATTTGAAACAGAAGTCTTTTGTAACATTATAACAAATGTTTATACTGTCATTAATTTTATAAATTAATTTTTGCTGAATATTAGTAACTTTTTAAATTCTAAAATCAAAAATCTTGATTTAGCTGTTTTTTTAAAATTCTTTATTTAGATGCAAAAATATCAGACTGCAGAAATAGAATGAGCATTTTTCACATTATATTTAAACAATATTTAGAGAAAATGAGTTGCAAGTAATTTGAGATTTTATGTGATAGACTTCCTTAAGAGTTGTTGGTCTTGCCTCTTTTAGTTTCAGATTGGAGAGCTTGCTAACACACTCACCAACAAAATGGAGTTTTTGGGAATTGACAAGAAAGCCATCTCAAACTTTCAGCTGCTGCTGCTACAGACGGAGGTAAGAAAACATTGACACAAACTCTCAGTGCTCTGTCACTGACTGTAACCGCGACTGTAAAGGCGGCCGTACACGGTGCGAATTGGGACAATCGGAAGACCTTATGGCCACGCATACGTCACTAGTTTACGGACGCAGTAGTACACGGCACGATTTTAAAACCTGACGATTTCCGAGGCAATCACATTCACAAAGTTCCGCGCCAAAAACATGGATTCTGAGGAAGAGATCTTTTTCTTTGTGGCAGCAATGGCTTGCAAGAAAACGATGGGCATGGCAAGGAGTTTGACTGAAGTGCAGACAATGAAATCAATGTTGACAGTTCCTTTATTATGGATTAAAAATATTTATTATATTATTTTAAATGCTGCTCGATATATCATACAGCTCTTGCTTGAATTCAGCGAGTTTATCGTCTTTCTCCACAGTCCAAATTCTCCGTGGCGCTGCCATGTTCATCTTTCTTCTTCTGTGTTTTTTTTTTTAGCTTGTGATTGGTCATTTCCAGTTTTCTCAACAAATCGGCTCATTCAACATCACACACATCACACTTTCAACCGACAGCTCCCAAAGTTATTTGACCTGTTTAAAAATGATTGTGAGGTCGGGAAGTGCTCGTAAGGCACTCTGCTCGTCTCGTAAGTTCTCACTCAACATACGAGCCCCGACCATACGAGAAAAGCATGCAAGCTCGTACGACCCTCAAAAATCGCACCGTGTACGCCCGCGATTAACATTAATCGATTGATAGCACTATTATGACGCCGTATTATATAAATATAATATGTATGTTTATTTTTTTCTGCCAATATTTGTATTGAAATGGCCTTTCTACTCCTTTCCCTTCCTCCAGACGCGGATCGCAGACTGGCGAGAGGGTGCCCTGAATGGAAACTATCTCCGGCGCAGGCTGCAGGAAGCTGCCGAGCACATAAAACATTACGAACTTAACGCCACTCCCAAAGGCTGGTCCTGCCACTGGGACAGGTACGCGCTCCTTACCTTTCACATCCTTATCACTCACCCTCCTTAAAAGTCCCCTTCCTCATGTGACGATTGACACTGCCTCCGCTGCTATGACAAACGCGCGACTGATTTGCACTTGGTTGTATTACTGGGGAGTGTTTACGAGCACGGATAAAGACAGAAGGTAATCCTGATAAGGGAGCGTCTCTAAAGGGCCAGCCTGACCACCAAAGATTTGGGCCCCATCTCCTCCCCTCAAAGTCAGTCTAAAGGGTTAGGAAAGTGGTTGCGCGTGCGAGAGCTTTGAACTTTACAGGACTGCCCCCAAAATGATGGGAGAAATGAGTGACACAGAGTGACCACGTGGAAGCAACGTGTCACAAGCATCAGTAAAGGAAGACGATGCCTTGCCCTCGGAGCCTGAAGGTCAGACCAATCTATTTCATTGTTTTACTGGATTTCTTTTCCATGCACACTATTGATGATTGTTCAATAAAAATGTTGTCTTTTACCCTCTGTTGAAGATGCCTGCCTTAAGGCATCTAGCGGAGGGGTTTTGTCACTGTCAGTGTGAGTATTGCAATGACAATTGAGACGAAGTGATTTGTAATGATGTCTAAGCTTTTCAGGATTGGAAATTTCTCTATTTTTTGCCATGTTTTTTTTTCTTAGAGAATAAGGTGGGTTCCTTTATCAGTGCACCCCTTCCAATCTGGCTTCTCCTCTGGGCTCCCAGTGAAGCCCAGTTCAACATTCCCTCATTAGGGAACTAGAGCCCCACTTTCCTTTTGACTCTCCAAGGGTCTCATGACCTTGAAATCAGTTGAGGGAGCAGTTGCTAAGACGCTACTGTGTGTTTGTTTCTCCTCCTCTAGAGAGCACAGACGGTACTTCTATGTGAACGAGAGAACCAACGCTTCCCAGTGGGAGTTTCCAGTTGTGGAGGACAACGAGGAAGCCAAGCTGCCCCTGCCGCCCACTTCTGGCCTCGGAGATCCTAGTCAACCATCTGCAGAAACCACTGGTGCTTTAACAGGTAAAGATTGTGGGGGGGTCGTTTGAGTTTTCCGTCATTTCCTTCCCTTTTAAATAGCATAGTTTAAAAAAGAGCTGTGCAGTGTCTGAGAAGTCTACTCTAGTCGAGTCGCCTTGTTTTGCATTTAATTGAACATGCTGCTTGGCAAGAAAAAAAAAAAGACAGCCCTAATTATTTTATTTTTCAATAGGAACTTCGTTAGGAGACGTGCAGTCTTATTGGATGGTTCCCCAGCCTCCTCAGCCACCATTGCCTCCTCTTCCTCCAGAGGATCCACCTCCTCCACCTACAGAGCAACCGCCACCACCCCCTCCACCACCCGAATCTCCTCCTCCACCTCCTCCACCACCCCTCGAGGATGACGGAGAAATCGAGGAAGTGGAGATGGAGGATGAGGAGTCAGAGCCTCCCGCTCCTGGAACAGAAGAGTTCAAGGTCACTTTCTGATCTTGAGAGTATTTAATTTATTATGTTTAAGTGCATATTGAAGCTATATGTTTTGATGTCTTTTCCTCAGGCGGCTGAGGCGGCTGCATCTTTGGGACTTGCAGCTAAAGCCCAGAAACGCAAGGCCCCAGGCTCAGTCCCGCTGCCCAAAACGGTCACCATCGGCAGCAGCCCCATTCTTTACACCCAGCCCATTGTCACAGCCGGTGAGAATGAACTGCTTTTACACGCCTCAGTATTTTCTTATGGAAAGGTGTTGTTCCTCATGTTTCTCTTGTTCATCCACAGCCCCACTTCTAGTTGCAAATGCTTACTGGGGGATGCCAGCTGCAGTTGCACCTCCTCTCCCTACAGAAAGCATAGTCCCACCAATGCCAGCCCTGCCACCGCCCCTGCCACCCCCGCCTGCTCCACAACCTCCCAGCGCCCTGGAACCAATTAGCAAAGCACTCACAGACAAAACAAAGAAACAAAAGAAAGAGAAGGTGGGTGTTTTTTCCTTGTGGGTTTTTTTTATTTATTTTTTTTATGTTGTCTTTGGATTTGTTTTGCTGTTATTGTTTCATCTGCCTCGTTTCTTGCTTTGGAGTTTGTTTAGTGGTCTTGCTTTTTTCTTTGATTTGTTTTATGTTATTCTTTCATCTGCCTTGTTTTGCAGTTTTGTTTTGTTTCTTTGTATTGGTTTTGTTTTTTGGTGGTTTTTGGGTTCTTTTATTTGATAGAAAATTAGATTTTTAAATATTAGACACAAAATAGTCAAAAAACGAATCAAAATTCGTATTTTTATTTCTTTAAGACAAAGAAGAGCAAGACAAAGATGCCATCCCTGGTAAAGAAGTGGCAGAGCATTCAGAAAGAGCTAGATGAAGAAGAGAAGTCTAGCTCCAGTGATGAAGACCGAGACCAGCTCAACAGCAGACGCATTGAGGAATGGAAACAACAACAGCTTGTATCGTAAGTTTAAAGAACCTCTTACTAAGATCGGCAGCATGCATTTGAGAAAAATACAGATTTTTTTAATTCTTGTCATTTTTGTCTCTTCTTACAGAGGGAAAGCTGGGAAGAATGCTAACTTTGAAGCACTTCCTGAAGACTGGAGGGAAAGAATGTTAAAGAAAAGAAAGATGATGCAGAATTCATAACATCGCTCTTGAAGACACTAAAGGAAGAGCCTCTGGCAGAGGTGGACTGAACTGTGCTATTGTGTTGTCTCACTTGCTAAGCTTCAGTTATTTAGTCGGACAAACTTGAATGAATGTTTCTTTTTTTTTATATATATATACAAGCGCACATTCAACTGTTAAATTCAAATGCATAATCTTGTTTCTAAAGGTATACTTTGTTATGGCTTGTTGTAAAATATTAAAACAGCCTCCAAAATTCAGAAGTTATTTTAAAGATGCAGTGAACCTGAAACAAGGTTAAACGTGTACAGAAATTTTGTTCTACTTTTTTAGTACTCCAACCATGAAACCTGTGCACGGTTTATCTGTAAATGAAAATGTAATGAAATCAATATTAAAGGACTGTTCCAGTTAAGGTTGTTTTTTTCCCAGGGATGTTCTGTTTTTCAGATAAAAACCTGTTTTGTACAATGTCAAGGGTGCAAACCATCATCTGTACGGTGTGCTCTGCACTGTCATGGGTGAAATTAAACAGTGCTGTACCGGTGTATCCGGCTAACAGTGTTTTAAAAGCTAACCTTCAAAACCAGTTTATCTTTATTAATATAGAAAGATCAAACCTACAGACTATGTTTCAGCCATGCTTCCAAAATTACAGTTCGGAGTATGTTGTCCCCTCCACTTGCACTTTAAAGTATACTTCATATGTGAACTAACTTTCTTTTTTTTCTAATGATGACATTGAAATGTGCCAACTCATTTTTTTCCCCCTCCATAATATTAATGAACATTGTTCACTAAATGTCTTTCTTTTAAATTGAAAAATTGATGTAAATGTTGCTGAATTGGGGCTGCTAAATCTTTTCTACTTTGTAAATAATAATAAATTTCCATAAATGTTTTTTGATCCTCTTTTGTATTTATTTCTTTTTGGTTGTGAAAGTCCAAATCTTTCAGTTAGAATTTGCTAGAAGCTATTAAAAAAATGTGTAATTCCAATAAGATGTATAATGCAAACGTGATGAGTGATATTTCAGATAGTTGTTTAATGTCTAATGTAGGTTCGGTTTAAGTTAGGAATTATTAGTACTGAATGTAAGCGAAAACAGAAATAAAAAATAATAAACTAAATAGACACCTAACTATTAAACACAACAAAATTACTAAATCTAATGAAAAATGCAAATAAAAGTGTATTCTAAATAAATGTGAAATAAATGGTTACTTTATATTCATGTGTCTAAAAGCGGCAAATAGACGTTTTGTTCTATAAGCATTTACTTTTATATAAATATATACACTTTTCCATTTTTGTTTAAACATTAAAGCTAATTTCTAAGAACAAAAAGTTATTAACAAAACGGAAATGTGTTCATTTTATCAAGTGCTTAAAACAGGAAACGTGCGTCGTGCCCATGGCAACAGTGACGCAAATGGCGTCAACAATAACTGATACGAGGACATTTACATTAAAAACAATAACTGTTTAGCTTTCTGTTAAGGGCGTTTTAATTGTAAAAATTATGTAGTTTTCCTCAGGGGTTTAAAGCAAGTCGGTTCTATGATAACCAGAGGTGTTATTTGATATCCTGTCAGGCGCTTGTAAATTGTTTATTTATTTGTCGTTTTTTACTACGCCTTAATGAGCTGCGTGCTATCGCATCGCTTCGAGCCTCGGGAATGCAGGTTAGTGATCATGGCACAAAATTTACTGCTTCTTTGAACTCTACGGTTACAGTCTAATATTACCCAGTTGGTTAACATGCCAACTCACTGATACTCAATGCCACTTAACCTTCTGCCCCTTTGCTTGTACTTAAACTCACTTTTTTGTTCTCCTATCATGTTGAACAAAAGAAATCAGATGATCCATACGAGAGGTTCATTTTGCTTCATCTTCAGCATTATGGATTCCTCTCAGGTAGGTTATTCAAATCAGCTTTTGGATGGGTTTAACTATGCTTGACTGGTTTCATGGGTTTTCCATGTCCTCTGTTTGTTTTTGTATAGACAATACCTCTTCTGTGCATTCGGGTGTCCCTATCAATAGAGAGTGGGAGGGCAATCAAGATTCTGCTGCTTCAGACATGATCAACTCACCGTCTGAGAGCAATGACTCCAACTTCGAAGAGGAGCAGGAGGAACCCAAGCCATGTCAAAGTAAATATGCTAAACTCTGGGCTCTGTGACATTCTGAAATATGAAATAATAATTAAGTAATAAATTATTAAGGCATAAACTTAATTTTTGTCTCATTATTAAGACCATGCATGTCATTAATTTGACTTTTCATATGATAATTAACGTTATGACTTTTGGTCAATTTCAGTTTTGTTTCTCATTAATATGATTTTTCCGCCATCATTTCAGATTTTTTATTGCAGAATTATAAAAGTATGTGTCCAAATAATTTGATCTATGTTATGATTGTAACTTTTATGACTCATAATTTTCTAGTCAATATTTTGTCTCCTCGTTATTATAATTATTTTTATTGTTGCCATTATTTTGCTTATAATAATAATTCTATATTATTATAATTATTTTTTTTTTTTTTACATGTTATAATGTAATAAGAATTTTTATTTTACAAAAAATACTTTTTAATGCCACCATTTAATGCCATCATTATGGTTAACATGATTTTTAACATGATTTTTTATATGTTGGTGGATATACAGTAGGCTTCCATAATGAAGCATAATATGATATGTCAATTCAAATATTGTAGTTGAATCATATGGTTTATCATAACTTATATTACTTCCCCCAGTTTCACAGACAATGCTTAAGCTAGTTCCAGACTAAATTGCATATTTGAGCTGTCTCAGATGAAAATATCTTGCTCTCTTAAAACATATCTTAAAACATGTCAGTGTCATTGTTCTGTGTAATATTTTCTTATCAGGCATTTGTGTAAACGTTGCTTAGTAAAATAAATATCTTAATTAAACTAATGCTTAGTCCTGGCTTAAGCTGAGCCCCGTTTTGAAATTCTGACTTAGTATGTGATAATTTTGATAAATTATAGTTATTTGACATTTTTTACATGATGTCATAATGTATTTAGAATGTTTATTTCACAAAAATTACTTTTTAGTTTAATCATTATGGTTTATTGTTTTTTTTATGTGTTGTTGAAATGTGCTTCTATAATAAACCACGTTATGATATGTAATTAAATCAATTCAAAATCTTAGTCATAACACAAAAATTAGGACAAATTAAATGTCAATCAGTAATAAATGCAGTAGATTTTCAATAATTAAAATAAATCATAAATTCATTTTAATTTGAAAAAATTGACTTATATGGTAGTCTTATAATTTAATGTTAATTGTGACATTTGTTCTCAGAATGATTACTTAGATTTTTTGTTTCTTTTAGTTTGTCATGATCTTAACATGATTATAAAATGTTTTTTGTTTTCTTATGTTGGTGGATATGGTAATCCATAATGAAGCAAGACATTTTATGTCAATTAAAATATTGTAAGTTTTCCAAGATCTAAATAGAGTTGATCCCATGTAAACATGCTATACTTTATCTTACAAAAAATCACCACTATTGCCACCTAAATAATTAAATAACTTAACTAAATAGTTTAGCCTTTTCTCTCAAATTCTTGCGAGTTGTCACACAATACACAACACTTGAGTCTAAGCAGCTAGTTCCCATTTGATATTCATGGCCCTTTATAAAAGATTCAGACACTAAGAACACATAATTGTTTTAGGGAGCATGTACCAATGAACTGTACGTCTTGGTTTCATGGGTAATTTCCGAGAATCACTGCTGGTAACAAATGCTCATCATATGTTTTTTTTTTTTACTACAGTGTGTGTGTTAGGTAATAAATGAGATTTTCTAATGTCTGTTTTATTACTTGCAAGATTTTTTCAGCTTAGATAAAGTTCTAAGAACCCGGCAGCTTGTGTTTGATTTTGACGGCGAGCGACCCATTCCACGCCTGAGGGAGCCTTTGGACCTCTTCACAATCCCATCTACCTCCTGCCCATTCCAGGGCGTCCGCTGGCCCATCGAATGTGAAGTGATCCGTGACAAAATCCAGCATATAGGTATCAGTGCTTTACTTAATAAATATAAATATTTACACTATTAATAGAATATAATTGTCAGATACCAAATCAGTAGGGATTTGTGTGGAGACACTTTCTTTGGTCCCAAACTTACTTTTTATTCCAAGGCAAGGTTCAATTGAATAAAAAATTCATCCTATTTAAAAAATATAAACATACAAACATGTACGATAAAATACATTTTATTTTAAAATAATAATAAAGTCTCCACCTTTTGAAACTAGATTTTAAACCTAGTTTTCTCTCATAATGTGTAAGTAATACTGTAATATTTCGAATAAAACCAGAATGGGACCCTTCAGAGCCGGAGCCGTTCTATCAACCAACAGGTGATGAAAAGGCTCCCATGCCTGCTGGAGGGGTGAAGGGAAATACTGTCTACCGCATAGACCCAGGTAAAAAAAAATTCGTATTTGTAATCTGTCCTCTGTGTAAAAATCCATAGCTACCTCCAAACTTTGGTTTTATATCCTCACTTGTTGGTTCACCACACCATTTAGCCACAAAAACCTCTTACTTCACCTACTCTCGTGTGGGTGGGAGCAGAGGACCCATTAAAAGTGCCACGTCCTGTGCCAACCATCAGGAGGAGCCTACGCTAGCTTTTGAGTCCCGTTTTGAGAGTGGAAATCTACAAAAAGCAGTGCAAGTGTGAGTCACACAGCTTCATTAATATTCCCACAAATTGTTTTGTCTCTTTGTCTCTAACAAGCTGTAAAGCCTGTATATCTTGCTTTAATGAAAACGACTCTCTGATCTTTGCTTTCCAGTGGTCAGTATGATTATGAGCTGACTTTGCGCAGTGACTTGTACACCACTAAGCACACTCAGTGGTTCTACTTCCGGGTAAGGAACATGAGGGTAGGTGTCACCTACCGCTTTACCATCATCAACCTGATGAAGGCCAGCAGTCTGTACAGTGCTGGAATGTGCCCACTGCTCTACTCTGAACACGCTGCCTGGCTGAAGAGCGAAGGATGGCAGCGAACAGGAGCAAATATTAGGTGACGAACAGTGGATTCTCAACATTAACACAATGAAATCGTATTGTGCTAATTTTCTGGTGTTGTGGCTTGTTTCCATTGTGTTGTGCTAGTTTTGTGGTTTTGTGCACTACTAAGCCACAGTAATTAAATAAAAGGGCAAAATTATGTCCTATTTTTGACTTTTTGTATTATGAGTTCGGCTTGGTATGACATCACATCCTTTTCAGTTTTTATATTATAATTATGTCATAACTTTTAACTTTTTATCTTTATTATGACTTAGTAGGACAAAACTTCCTAAAAATTAGCATTTATGTCCATTATAATTTATCAAAGCATGTTTTTTTTCCTTATTGGGTTCCATAGAAAATGTGCAAAATAGTTGATTTGATATGGTTTGAACATTTTTGTAAAAAAAAAGAAAAAAAAGTAGTGTGGTGTAACCATCAAGTAAAAACATATTTTACTTATTATAGTGTTTACACATCTACAATTTAAAAAAGTTTATATATTTGTATAAAATCATTTTTGTGTTAAAAAATAAATATATATATATATATATATATATATATATATATATGAATTTGTACTAATTTATAAATATCATTCTAATTTTGGGGAGTTAGACTAATTGAAACTTGACATAAATAGGTCAAATCATCTGCTATTTTAAGAAACTTGATGTCTGTGAATGCACTCAAAATACTGAAATAATTTTTATTTTTTTTTCTCCAAATGACTTTGGTTTATTAATGAGCAGTAAAGCAATTTTTAATAATAATTTAAAAAATTAAATATAAACACAATTACCAAAAAATGATAGGAAAAAAATTAAGCTTTTTTTCTTAATTATGATGTCAGGGAACTTGTGCCACTTTGACATGTTTGGCTATGCCAACCCCTAAAACATAATAAATTATTTTGAATAAAATGATGTCTCAATATCTTATATAGGTACTACAGAAACAACACTGAACAGGATGGTAAAGCGCTGTACTCCCTCACCTGGACTCTGGAGTTCCCTTTCGACGGTGACACCTGCTACCTGGCCCACTGCTACCCTTATACATATTCAAACCTACAGCATTACCTGCATGAGGTCATCTCAGACCCTGTCCGTGCAGCTTACTGTAAGCTGCGGGTGCTCTGTCGTAGTCTGGCAGGAAATGCGGTGTATGTGTTGACTGTAACAGCTCCCTCCAACAGCTTAGCAGAACGCAAAGCCAAGCGTGCAGTTGTTGTGACGGCACGGGTGCATCCAGGAGAAACCAACAGCTCTTGGATGATGCTTGGTTTTCTGGAGTTCCTGCTGAGCGACTTGCCTGATGCACGTTTGTTGAGGGAGATTTTCATCTTTAAGGTGAGAGAAGGAATGCAAGGCACGAATGGAGAACAGGTTTTGGTTAAAACTTCTATATATACCCATGTCAAATGTGTTACGAGATGTAAACAGTTTACCACAGTGAACAAACAGATGTTCTGGCTGCAGGTTATACCGATGTTAAACCCTGACGGCGTGGTGGTGGGAAACTACCGATGTTCACTCACAGGCCGCGATTTGAACCGAAACTACCGCAGTCTGCTGCGTGACTCTTTCCCATGCATTTGGAACACTCGCACCATGGTGAAACGGTGAGTAATAATTGTGTCAATTTTTGTCAAACCAAAATTTATTCAGACACCTTCAACACCGCACATGTGCACCCGGTTCATTTAATCCCACAGGTTGCTTGCTGAAAGAGAGGTGGTGGTCTACTGTGACTTTCATGGTCATAGCAGGAAAAACAACGTGTTCATGTATGGATGCAGTGATCGGAAAAAGGCCTCTCAGTGTCTTCAAGAACGGGTTTTTCCTATCATGATGAGCAAGAATGCTAAAGACAAGGTTACCAGTGGCTGTGATTGTCATACTCCCAAGCAAAATATGAGTGTTTAAATTTTGAACGCATGCTTTGTCCTCTCATAGTTTTCTTTTAGGAGTTGCAAGTTCAAAATGCACAAGAGCAAAGAGGGCACCGGCCGCATCGTCATGTGGAGACTAGGCATTAGAAACAGTTACACAATGGAGTCAACCTTTGGAGGCTCTACACAGGGTACTTAGTTATCAAAAAATGTTTATAAAAGTATATTATTATGCTATTATTTATTGTATTATTCATACGCTATTATAGTTTTTAAATATTTTAATCAGGTTTTATATTTAATGCATTTACATTTTTAGTTTTTTTGTAATTTATAGTGAAATTTTGTCATTTTTATTAGTTCTATATATAAGAAGAGTTTTATTATTCATAGGCAACAGGAAGGGAACGCACTTCAGCACACGGGACCTGAAATCAATGGGCTACTGTTTTTGTGACACTCTGCTGGATTTTTGTGACCCTGACCCAGCCAAGGTGGCCTGTCTTTGAACTTTTTGAACTCTTTGAATTGCTTTTGTAATACAGTTTTAATAACATTTAAAAGTGCATTATTGATTGAAATACATTTTAAACAGACTAAACACTGTCTGGAGGAGTTAAGGCTGTTATTGAGACAAGAGGTCAGACAAAAGCTGGGAAGAGAAGTGGACTCCTTAGAGGATCTGTCTGACATTGACATTGAGTCTAGGTAGGAATACAGTCAAATAAAACATATTCCATTCAAATATGTTTGTAAAAAACATCCTGTGAACATTTAATGTCTACATATCAGATTGTTTCACAATGTTGATGTTCTGTGCAGCACAAGTGGATCAAACAGTACTGAATCAGATGGACTTCCTGTTCATCTTCTAAATGCCACAAACCAGGTGCAGTATGAAGCAAAACCCTCTCAGTGACATCCTAAAGAAGTTCATTTCTTAATGTTCTGTGTACAAACAACAAATGTAGGGCAAGAAAAAACACCTAAGAAGCCGCAAAGAAAGGAATCGACTCCGACAAGAACGAGTACAGAGCGCAGGACCCAAAATCATTCAAAGGAACATCAAACATTTGGTAGGTCTTACTAAATATGCATTTTATAGGTTGTTCCTTATAGATCATGATCTTGCAAAATACTAAAGAATGTCTATGTACAAGTATTCATTTGTTTAAATAAATAAAATATAAAAGTTAAATGTTATCTAAAATATAATTACAAGTAAATGTAAGGTTTAAGTTAGAAGCATATTCTTATATCTGTATATGTTTCTGAAGGATCCTGTGCCCTCAAATGAAGATGTGGTCAAAGTGAGAATCCAAGAGAAAACTCTGTGCTTTGTGAAGAAGACTAAGAAACAAAAGGTAATAATTTATGTGAGTTTGGACCAGCAAAAACACAAAAAAGACCAAAGAAATAATATGTGTTTATTTTTTTTGCTGTGTAGATGCCATGTCCAGTTAGGGCGAATCAGACGGTGCGGTCTTGGATCCCTCATCCCACCACTCACATTGGTGTTGTAGAAAATGTCTCCGATTTATGGGAGAACAGACCAGAAAAGGTAACTGATCTGGATTGATATTTTATCAGGCAGTGACCATCAAATCATTTTTAAGATGATACAGAATACAGATTTTTTTGGAAAAAATAAACAAACCGTGTTTATTCCAGGTCGTGCCTGCCACCAGTTTGCACAATGGTTATTCATCTTTCCGCCACTCTGTCTCAGGTAGATATAATTAAATATATAAACATAAATCATGTACGCAATATACGCAATCCTCTCTGTGAAATAAATAAAATCAGTTAAAACTAACATGTCCTATTTTTCAGTTGATACTGGGAACAAAACATATCAGCACTCTACCTCATCAGCCCCCCAGGGGCAATTACAACGACAGACCCTTCTAGTTAATGGAGGTCAGAAAAGATGTCCGTCAGTACCTGCCTCCAGAGAAAGGTCTCTGACTATACCAGTCCAGCCATACACAATGCCTTTCTACCCTGATTACAGACCTCAGCCAGAAATGAAAAGTTGGTATTTCTCTTTTCTTATGTGCAGATTTTCAATAAAATTGTGAACACATAGATAACATTTATCATTTTGCTGCGTCTTACAGAAAGAACCTATATTTCCAACATTATACAGAGGAGGTAAGTCTGCTACATCACATGACAGCAAATTACATTTCACAGTGGCATAATGAATACATAAAAAACTGAATAGCAAGGCCACACATACACACACACATTTGAAATGTTAAGGTAATTATATGTAATTATAATTATAGGTAATTATATATAGTGAAATAACTGTGTTTTTGCATACAGGTATGTAGTTGTGTATGGCTCCACGCATAAAATATATCTAATTATTTATCTAAAAATAATTAAATAAATTATATAAATCATACATATTTATTTAAATGAGTAAATGCTCTTGAAATGTTAAGATGTATAAAAATAAATAATGTTATACATAAGATTATATAAATCATAGTAACCATATAAATTTGTATACATAAATATATATGTATAGCTATATATACACAGGTGCTGGTCATATAATTAGAATATCTAACTTGTATAATGTATACATTCATTCCACACAGACTGTGTATATTTCAAGTGTTTATTTCTTTTCATTTTGATTATCATAACTGAAAACTAATGAAAACCCCAAATTCAGTATCTCAGAAAATTAGAATATTACTTAGGACCAGTGTTGGGTGTAATAATATTACTTTTTTCAGTAACTAGTAGTGTAACGCATTACTTGTCTGAAAATTGTAATATTATTACAATTTTCCCGAGCTAGTTACTTGCGTTACATTTGCCAGTAGCACCTTC